>JAQZDE010000048.1:0-88559 GCA_037576195.1 Phytoseiulus persimilis | reverse complement strand
AGGTTTACGTCGAACTCCTCTTCATTTCACGAGTTTACTGCTCCGCGGGGAAACGCTACCTAGTCAGTACAGGGGCCGTCCGTGCGCTATCCGCCCGGCCGCCCGTCCTCCCACTCACTCGTTCGTCCGTCCGTCCGTCCGTCCGTACGTTTGATAGGTTGCTTACTTGCCTGTCTGCCATCCCAACTCTCAGACTTCCCACCGTTCCGCCGGTGACTGAGTCCACCAGTCGCACCGCTACTACCGGGCGAGCCCGCCGAGCTTCCAGCCGTGAGAGAAACAGAGCAGGGCAAGAAGACGGAGGTGTAAGAAACTAACGCTTGGGCTACTTTGGATTCCAGACAAGTCCTGTCGTCGGGCATCCTGCAATTGCAGGAGGCTGGCAAATTGCACAGCTTCAAAGAGAAGTGGTGGAAGGAGCGAAAAGGAGGAGGCAAATGCACCGACGATACCAAAAAATCATCGGCAGTGACTGAACTTAGCTTAGCCAACGTAGGAGGCGTCTTCGTAGTCCTTCTTCTCGGTTTGTTACTGGCAGCGTTGGTTGGCATTGCTGAATTCTTGTGGAAGGCGAGGTCTCTCTCCAAGGAAGACTCCCAGGTATAGATCGCGCAAAGCCGCCCCCTCCCACCCCAACGCCCTCACTTATCCCCTCCTACCGTCCGCTGTCGCAACCACCTCGATCGGAATGGTTTTTCCCTGTTCCCCAACGGCGAGATTCCAAGACTATTCCGCAGGGGCTGAACTCCTCCTCCGGGTCCCAGCCTAGTCGCTCCGCTAAGCACGCTGAACTTTGCAGGTCTCAATATGCTCGGAAATGCTGAAGCAACTGAAGTTCGCGGTTTCGTGTAGGAGCTCCACTATGCCCGTGCGCAGCAACCGGCAGACCCCGGAGTTGGATCCGATGGACGGGAACAACCACACACAGTACGGCATTTCCACACTGCCCTCGTTCACGTCTGACTTCTGAGTGTACGCGATCCGGCCGGACGGCGGAGGGCCCGTGCCTGTCCATTGTGACGATAAACTCGCGTTCGAGCTGATGGCGGCCGCAGCGGCGAACGCGGCTGCCAACAACACGGGCTACGCAGGCTCATCCTGGACAACGGGAACTCGTCGATGGCTCGCTCATCCAATGAAGCGATGTTCCAACCAGGCCATTGCAAGCCAAGGCAACTTAGGCTAACTGTAGGACCAGCCAGGAAAGTCCAATCCAGGTGACGACGAGCCACGTCAGGCCGAGCGAAGAGTCAGCAATCCTGGAAATTCAGCACGGGAACCTTCGAACGCCTGACTGCTCTAAGAAGATCCGTTTACTCAACCACAGTTTTCGAGGAAGCATCCGAGGTGACCGATCATGCGGTCGGAAACGAACTGACCAATTCTCACCTACGGACACATCGAGGCACTCGGAGTCGTGGGCATCACAGGCGGGAAGCACGCGCAACAACGAACGAGTCGAACAGTTGGCCGACCTCCAAACACGCATGGTGAACAGTCAGAATATACGATCGTACTCACGAAGCGAGAGGTTGACGCTGATAGGGTGTCGCCCACGCCGAATTTAAGTTGTTCGGTTAACTCTTTCCAGCCAGAATAGAGCACACCGAAAGTTACTTACTACACTATTCGCTCCGAAAGTGTGTGAGAAGGAACAGCGAGACATACGGTTCACAGTGTAGAAGCACATCTGACAATGAACAGAAAGCGTGGTGGAACAACAAACTCGTTTCGTGCGGCAGACGATGTATGACGTCAAAGCGAACCTGTCATCCGACTGCGCCAACAACTCCGAGGAAACCCACGAACTTCTCCAGTGCCGGAGCCAATCGGAAACCCGTCAGGGAGTATCTGTGCTTTGCATTCATGTCTCCTGCTTCCTCGAAACCGCCGTCCGCTGCGCGATGCCTCAGACGCAAACCAAACACTCAGTGAAAGAGCACGTAACAGCTTTTACGCACCGAGGATGAACGTTGCAGAAGCACAAAAGGCAATGAACTACGTGATTACAGCAAAAAACCCGAAGAAAAAGTTGGCTGGCCAAACTCAGAGCAATTCTTCAACCGAAATCGTTATGTACATACCTAAACAAACAGACTCACTTGAAGCAGAATAACCTGAACACTGACGAACCTGAACCACTTATATCTAGAGTACGACACGTCGGGTGACGACAAGGACAAGGGAAACGAATGAGAGACCAATATCGAAGACGATGAAGATGATGATAATATTCAAGAAGTTGATGATGATTATGATCACGAACCCATTTGCTCAACCTCAACCCAGCCAGCACACAACGACAGTTCCCAACAAATATTCTAAGCAACCAACCGAACGACGGATCAATCAATTTTCCTATGGAGCGATCGATCGACTGAGAGATTGATTGATTGACAAGCTAAGAAACCAACAACGTCATGAGATTCCCAAGCGACCTTCACACAACCTCATTTGGCCGACCCGCCAACATGCTGTCACCAGCCGAAACAACATCCAAATGATTGAAGCCCATGATCGAAACTTCACAGCAAGCTCGCCATCAAGACGGGACGAGTTTGCGCGAGAGATATCGAGACCCATCGAAAGTTCAGGATGTCCTGGAAAGAGCGATTCACGACAAGCAACCCTCATCAACCGCTAAGTCTTCCTTCGGCTGTGGGCTCTCGTTTGTTACTTTGTTTGCTCGCAACAACGACCACCGCAAACGCCATCTCGAACGGCCCCGATAGGGAGCAGAAGCCGAACAAAACACCCGACGGGATTGCTGAGCGTGAACCCATTGAGAAGCTCCGTGCTCTGTATCATAACTTGTCGAAACGATAGTTACGGAATAATTGACTCATAGCCAAGATTTTAGCACCGGCAGAATGAAACCACCATACAATGCTTCGACTTTTTCCTATGAACCTAAGGTTTTCAAAACCAACGACTCAACTCACTCAAGCATGTCCAAGCCTCACGCTAGACATGAGAAGGCATCAGCGACGGACGAGAAATGCTCCTACCAGTTTGACGTACGATGACGTCTCCGTTTCGTTTACGATTGATTATGGAGAAACCGATGGTGACCAGAGTGCGGTTCGGTCGATCACTGATTCTGTCAACCGGATGATTCGATATTAAGAAACGCGTTCTTTGAAATGTTTTATGACTGATGTTGTATTACTCCATTATTATGATCACTATATGCAGTTTATGAGATATTATTAAAGATGCGGGAACTAGTACTAATAACAATACGACTATGAAGAACGTTACTGTGTAATGCTGGCTTTACGATAGATGTTTCAAAATGTAAAGTGAGTCCGGACTGTCCCGAAATCAAGTTCCGGAGCGGAATCGGCGTCGCAGGAGGGGCTTATGTTTCTATCGGGATACTCCGTCTTGGTTCTCTGCGTTTCAGACGGAAAGACCCGAGAATCGCGATGCTCAAGCTTCCCGTAATGTGTCTGGCGCCCAGTGTTTGGCTAACTTGCCGTCGAATATTGTGATCTGTTGACGGGAACGTTGAATTATAGACTTGTGGACTCGTAAAGCCAGGATGAAGCAGCCAGAGCAGCCTATCTGAGACAACAACATAACAAAATACTCAAGATGCGACACTCGAGAGCGGCTCCAGTCGTTCAGAGTGACGTCACATCTCTTTATCCCTTCGAACTTTCGACGCTAACCGTTCACGAACGGCAAAGGGAATGAGCTTCCTCAACCACATGCGAATGTTTTTGAAATAATGTGGAAGTTCCCCGAATTACGAAGACGACGAAAGTGGAGGCAGCGGCAGAAGCTTTCCGGAAACCGGTTCCCTCTTCCAAGAAATGAGAATGATTTGCAAGGTTGGGTGCCTCTGATCCCGGCCTCTTGATCAACCACTGAAATCTGGCAGCCAGTAGATTCCTACTTCGATCTCAAGCAGTAGGAACGAGCAGATCCCTATCCTCAAAAATTCCGCGTCCCCAGCTCTTGGCGTTGGCGAATAGCTCTTCGAACACACATTCAAAATCGAATATAATCAACATCTTGTTTTGGACTCGCTCGGCATCTATGGTGGAATAACGTCGATGGGCGATGAAAGTCCAAAATATATATTGGTTTAATCAGGTCGGGCTATAGAGACGTCGCACAGGATGGTTCCGTGTTGAGGACGCAACATTTTCTCCATCGAAAAGCATCACCGATGCGCTCACGACCATTGTTACCACTGACGGCACAACTTTCTCTACACGTCACAGCATTCAAATTCTTTGCGAGCAGCTAAAGCTCGCCGAGCTGTGCGCTCGCAGCCAGGCATTCAAGTCACCACACAGCAGCAGCAGCATCACACAAGTGCGAAGTCACACATTCGCTGTCCTCTTCCACAAAGCTAGAGCTTCGACAAACTTTATCGTCGGGCGACCAAATTCCTCTGGTGCCGTGGGCTTTCGCAGCTCCGAGTCCTGTGTGGACTTGAAAGTTCGAGATTCTGACATCGAGAGAACCATGCAAAAATTATTGGGTGAGGTCGCCCGGAGAACACCAAGGACACCGCATGTGTGCATCAATGAATGAAGCAGAACACTTTCTGAAGCTCACATCGGCTCCCACAAATACAATACCATTACCACTGTATCACTGCTATCACTGTCTGTCTGTCTAACTTCCTAACCATCTAACTAAGGATCATCTCTCAACTGTCTCACTCTGTCTATCGATATGTCCACCTACAGTAAACGATAATATACATCTAGAACGACTCCAACTTAAAATCTAAAACAAAACAAAAATAAAAAAAATGAGAAAAAATCTCGTGCAGGCGATCGAACCAGTTTCGGACGGACAGACGGACGAACGAGTCCAAGACTCGCCTGGTCGACCGCGATGAGCACACTTCTGCAGCACTGACACTATTCTATGTCTTCTCTGACTTCTACTCGATACATTATTTCCATTCTTGCGACAACAGCTGTGAGAAGAGCTATTCGCTCCGTTAGACGACATCCAGCGGGATCGAACACAGCAGGATCCGGCTTAACGGGCTTCAACATTATTTGCGATAGCCAGAGCATACCCCTCCATCTACCTATTCACACCTTCCCCTTGTGACACACTAACCAGAGTCGGACGACGGATTTCGCCGAGAGAAACGTTACGGAATTTTCGAGATGCCGAGTGATGGACTTATCTCATGATGAGACCGTCGAATCTTGCGGACTTGTCTGCGCAGAGACACAACGAGCTACGACCTATAGGGAGATGATGTAGATCTGATTCATTTTATGAGCGCTAATTCGGAGGTCAATGCTGCCAAACTTTTCCCTCTCGTCGTCTCCATCGATGCCGACTGACGATATCACCGAAAACCCTACGCAATCTAAACTACCTCTCTTTCACCCGGCTTCCATTTGTGAATTTGTCGGTCGAACAGTTAGTTGATGTCTTGATTCAAGAGGGCGCGGATATCGTACGGCACGTCGCTCGGGCCGAAAACGACTTTTGGAACTCTTCAAGAAAGAAGCGGATGCGGGCCTGTCTGGAGCATCACGCTGCTTCGCCAGGAGTTCTGATTGAAGGCACTTCCAACGCCACTCGAGCCGCCGTCGAGGCGCGGAAACGTAGCTCCATCTACGCCAGCTCCAAACACTCGAAACTTCCGATTGATTTTTAACAAGAATTATGTCGCTCCAAGACTGATATTGTTACAGACAAAGTCGATCACACCCAAGCATCGACAGACATGATGCTCAAACTCGTGTGCCGCTCACCGGCATTCAACGTTCGACCCTCCCATTATTGTTTGAGATTCGGACGTAAGCGAGAAAAATTGATGAGGAATTCCACCGTTTCCGAATGCCTCCAAGCTTTGCAGATCCTTCAACGAAAGCTAAAAGGAGGATTATAACACGAATTGAACCCCTTTCAAAGTCAAATTCTAGACCTTTTGTCTGGCCTTCGAACTGAAAATGGTGTTACCTAGAAGTCCGTTGCTGTGCATCGTAGAAAACGTCCATGTCGACGATTAGAGCACGCCTCAAAGCACGGGCTTCTCGCATGTTTCGTCTATCTTAGCCACTTGGAATCACTTCGGTACATGATTTTGTGAGAAACTAATGTCGCGTTCGTCTGTATTTGCCATAGAAGATGTGGTGCACGCCTGAGATTTGAATGTTTGGTGAATGAATGGAGAGACATCGCTCCGATGTTCGGTTGATTCAAATTGTCAACGAGACCACAGTTCAATATTTATTCTGTTAGCTGTGCGTGTTTAGGTAGTTTTTACACGTGCTTGTAGCGAGATGCACATTGTCTCAAGGGATAACTCAAGAATTTCCGAGAGTTCACTCCGTCAACCAACCTGAGGGAGCCGAGTCCGAGGAGACGCATCAGATTTATCTGAGCCGTCGCCCGTGGGTCGGGGCTCAAGTCGCTGCCTTCCAACGGAAGAAGCCGGGGAGGAATAGATTCTGCTTTTGCAGAATCTTCAGCAGCGACTTGCCCTGCGTTCGTTGGAAACGGGGGCAGCTACCGCCCGTGAGTGCACCTGGACTGTTATTGAAAAATGGCAATTATATCAGACTGCTCATCAATCTCTTCGATGGACAGTTTCGCTTCCCTGGTGGATCGACTCATAACAAGGCATCCATCATCCGGTGGTTCTCGCGAGCGATTAAAGAAAATCCAGTAGAAATACTATAGGAACCTTACGATGATTATTAACGATCAATCATTCGATATTAAAATCATGATAATAGCCATGAATGCGATCGGTACGTATACTTTTACATGAAACGACATCAACACACACACACTAGGTACGCGATGTTTGAGATTCTGAGATTGTGGAATCTTGAGAGGATTTACTATTGCTGACATTGGTGTAACCAGATAGCGACGTTGATCATAGAGACGAATTCGGAGGGTTGATAAGTAGTCCCAGACACTTTCCAAAGTTCTCCAATGTTCTCTCCGCTACTTGCTTCAACGGCCTATCCCGAATGATCTTAGAGGTTTCTAATTGTGTATAGACCAAGTTCTCTCATCAGACTCCGATGCCACACCTGCGAACACTGATACTCGTACGATCTGGTTGACCCTTCTTTTCCGAGCTAGTTGATCGAATGAGATGCGCTGTTATAATTGACTGATTGACAAGTTTGAGAATGTGAGAAAGAGAGAGGATGTTGTCGTATGTTGGTTCAGTTCCAACCAGCAACTTGATGAGCACGGTCGGACGAGCGATCGATACTTCCAAACGTTCGGATGACGATGACAACTTAGCTTTGAAATCGCGTCGAGACCTGACAACCGACAAACCTCTCCCTTGTTGGTTTAGAGCAATGTCGCTAACTATTATTAAGAACAATTACGGTACTTCGTCTGTGCGGAAAAAGAAGATCTCTACGCGAAGACCGACCACCACTGCGTTGACTTGGAGAGTCATTAATTCTATGCGAGTTGTTGAAGCCTCTCTTTCTCGATGCAACCTTGGTGTTTGAATTTGGTCGTTGAGGAATGCAGCAGATCGGAACCAAAGACCAGTCAAGCTCCGAGTATGAAATCAAAGCCAGTTCAAAGCGGAGCATTCAATCGAGAGTTTGCGAAAGGTCATAGAATGGCAGTCTCAGTCCCCTTCTGTCCAGATCCAAAGTCTATCCGTTTCTCCCAACCTGTTGTGAGAAGATTTCATCGATAGAGGTATGATTTCACGCTCAAATCAACCATCTGTGGTAAAACAGACGAGGACTCGTTCTGCGTTTTCCTGGTAATTCTTCAAATCCGTTGTCAACCCCTCATGGCCGTTTGGACGAATTTCGATTCCGATCTCGACATTATCCATAGCCAATTTCTGTTCTGTCGCGGTGCCTCGATTGAACGAATCCGTTGGTGACTTCGGACGATTGCGATGGATATTGATAGAGGGAATAACTGATGAACGAATCAAGTAACGAACTAAGTATTCTACTACATTATATTTTATAACGATTGCAGATATATTTGAAAATGACAGCCGGGAGAAACAAGGAGAGGAGAGCAAGTTTAGGAGTTGAGCTTGAGTCGAGGTTGTCTCTGCTGAATAGTAAATAACCTTCTAGTTCTCTATTGTGGATTACCGTCAATACATTTGAAGCGGTGGTGATTAAGACGAATGGAGCATAGTTATCGGTAACAACTTGAGAGGAAACAACATCACCGTCTATCTATACGCAGGCTGCGAGGTTTTCGTGTCCCTGAAATCGTAGAAACTATCTTCAGTTCGCTCGTTCTGCAACTGAAGAAGGTCAGGATTGCCATACAGTCCGAAGAGAATGATGTAAAATGTGAACAGATAGTCCGTCAATCCGATAATCTGTTTGAGCTTCGTTCGCTCATGCTTCGACGGATGTGAGTTTTCGATTCCGTCGAGGAGAAAAAAACAGCTTCGGTTCGTTGCTATCTACGAGCTGACATCATTGGGGTCAATCGGAAAGTACACAAAGGAAGAGTTGACAGGTCTAGTCATCCGATCGATTAGCGGCGGAACGCCGTTGCTGACTGCCGCCGACTGAACCTCTTCTTCCTTTGACGTAGAGACAGGTCGAAATCAAGTGCGTTTGACGTCAAATACGAGGAGGAAGAACGGAGAGTATGCTTCTGATAAGAGGTAGGGTTCAGAGCGCGAGACGGAAAAGATGATATGGAGAAAAACAGATATAGGAGCTGCCGGCAGCAGTTGGAATTTGTGGCCAATATTTTTGAAATCAACCTCAGACTTGATTGAATGGCAGACACAGTAGATAATGATGATAGCCACGGCCGTTATCACGACCGGGCGCGAACGGCATCAGAAGAATCAATCGCGATTGATCCCTCCGCGTACGCCGTCGTAAGAACATACATCCCGTTCTATGACCGTGCTTCCCCCCCATCCCTCAGCACTAGGAGGAATTATGGCGTCAATTGAGAGGGGAAGGCGAGAACGTGAACGGAAAAAATCACCTGAAAAAAGCAGCAATGGATGGTGCGATCTATGTTGAACTAGAGCTGCAGTTTCGTGAAATAAATCAAACTAAGCGGGTAAGAGAGAAAGAGAGAGCGAGCGATCGATCGATCGAGGTGAAAGGAAGAGAATAAGAGTTACGACGATATATATGAGATGTCTATGATGGCAAGATGACTGTAATCTACATTCTTGATGATCTTGTTCAATAAATTCTACTGATATTCGATTCAAATCCAGATTTCGCGCTGTTTTACGTCCACCCTGGTGGCCTAAGGCCTGCGTGATCATGGGTACCGAGATGACTCTGGAGTGATTCAAGCAGATGTTTCCCTACAAGTTCATAGCAATCTAACGCTTCTACATTCGAGGTCTCCCCTCGCTGACAACTTCAGAACTCCTCGGAACATCCACGTTTGTCCCCGGTTCAGAGCCATGAGAGTAAAGCCTTCAGGGAAAGAGCAATTTATTCACATTGTTCAGTCTTCACCTTGTCGAAATCTCTATATATCCCCGACAAGGTGCTCACATCCAAGCTTCAATAGGTTTTCGCCATAGAATGGGAACTCCCTGCGCGGGGCTGTGTCGGGAGTACCGGTTGGCTGAACGTTCTGCGCGAAGCCGGTGGAGTATAGTCGATGGGCGGTTCTTCCTTGTACAGCTCAAGCTTATCTGAGCTCGAACGAGGAGAAAATACCTGATGAACAGAGTACTGATGGAAAATCCGACAAAACATATATAAATGTTGGGTGCGTGCAAAAGTTCCGAGCGCTAAACTTTGACAGCCCATAACTCCGCTCCCAGAAGTCGCAGACGGATTACAAAATTCTCAAAATACGCGGAATTCAGTCAGCTTTCAGATGCTGCCTCGTCCTTATTCAACAAACGGCCTGCCCACACTGACGGGTCTACTGAAAGGGTCGGAAATCGGAAAATCGCGATTCTTCTATTCCGGCGAAACTAAGATTATGACCCTCTGTTTTCTCTTCGGAATCACGGAGTTCGTCGAAAATCAAGCTGTTTCAAAAAAGAAATGAGCGATTCGGCCGCGGCCGAGCGGGGATATCGGCTTCGTGAGTTTCGATTTTTAGCCCTCTCGATCTATGCTGAGTGAATGGGAAGAATATGGGCTTTCTCAAAAAATGCTTCCTCTTCACCCAAAGACGAGCCAATTCGAGATGCCGCATAGCACATCTTATAGCTGAGCTCAAAGCTTCGAAATATGTCATCTGATCCAATTTCTGGGTTCGCCGCCACCGGCACGATTTTCCCTGAAAACTCTTGGAAAGCCTGAAATTGGATAATATGACATGTTTTTGAAGCCTTGAACCCGGTTGTAGCATGTGCTGTGCAGTATCTCAAATTGGCTCGTCTTCCGGGGGAGATGGAGCGTTTTTGAAGAAAGCCCATTTTTCTCCTATTTACTCAGCATAGATCGAGAGGGCTGAAAATCGAAACTTACGAAGCCGATATCTCCGCTTGGCCGCGGCCGAATCTCTTTTTCTTTTTAATAACAGCTTGATTTTCGACGAACTTTGTGATTCCGAAGAGAAAACAGGGGGGTCATAATCTTAGTTTCGCCGGAATCGAAAAATCGCGCTCTTCCGATTTTCGACCCTTTCAGTAAAACCGTCGGTGTGGGCAGGCCGTTTGTTCAATCAGAACGCGATCGACAGCATCTGAAATCTGACTGAATTCCGCGTATTTAGAGTATTTTATGATCTGTTATGAGCTGTCAAAGTTAAGCGCTCAGAACTTTTGCACGCACCCAATACTAGAGTACCACGAGTGCTGTCCGAGTGGTAGTGGTGGAACGGTAAGCGAGGTCCTGGAGGTACATTCTCGGTACTCACCGACGTATGTTGCACATCATGTAGAGGAACAATACTCCGGCGAACGCGATCACTGCGAACAACAGGAATTGGAGGAACAAATGGATTCCGTAACTTTTCCACCATGGGTCCGGTATTTCAGGTCCAAATATGGGATCGATGTAATCCGGTGGCGGGAAGATTCCTGGGAAGAATTTGTGCAGCAAAGTCATCATTGCCGGAGAGGCCCTTGCTGGGACCGTCAGCAGCCGGTCAGATTCGAAGCGGGAACACTGGATTTGTTGACAACTTTCCGGAGAAACCTGATTGAAGTAGTCGGCGACGTATTCGAATCTCCGAGAATCACAGATGCTTCGCAAGGGAGCAAGAAGAGCCCCCTGAACACTTTTGTTGTGAGACAATCCACAAGCGGGGGGGATATGTCGAGCCGTAGTTAGGAAGCCGCGATGTCGCGCCGCCCCGTTACGATTCCAGGCCAGCTCGGCGATGATGGCACCGAGCGAGACGATCCCGTCACTCGGGTGAGCGGACTGCTATAGGCAAATGTCGGGTAACTGCCGACGCCAATGGGGAATGCGATGCCGAAAGTGAACCGTAACGTGGAAGCGAAGTGTGCGGGTGAAGGTTAGGTTGACTCATGGTAGGTTCCCCGGTGTGACAAAGCGCGCGGATGCCGAAACCGAAAGTCAACTAGGTCGCTCTCACCAGAACAGTAGCGCGAATGCCGGTCATCGAATTTTATGTTTCTCTGCCTGAGTTTTCGTTTTCGATCGCTGATGTGAGAATCTTCTTCAGCATTAGTTAAGCTCGATCTCGATGACGGAGTTATCGCGCTTTCTCCAAAAGCTCTATGGATCGATTTCGTCTTCGGTGAGACGTTTGGAAGCTGCGGTCTTCTGTGATGGGTGCTCGGTAGAGGCATACCCGTTCGCCGACCAACCTCACTGGACCACGCTGGCGTACACCAGAATTGGACCGATTGGGCAGGTGCGAGTTACCTCAGACCGGACTTGTTGACTGCTCCAATGTAGTACCGTCAAGCGGACAATGAAGATACATCTCCGATGGAATTCTGGGCGACCCAACCGCCAGTCTCGTCAGGTCTTCCCCAGCGCTGATAACATTCAAGTTACGACAGCTCAGCACATTATCTGAAATGTTGCTGATCCGAGAACGCGAATCGAAGAAATTCGATTCCAGCACTTCACAGAGATAGAGGGCAACTAATATCTTAGGAAAATGGCTAATATCAGTCGCAATTATTGATGCCTGGATACAGTCGAGAGTTACAAGAAACCTTGAGGGATGAGGAGCAGCTTCTGTGCTCCGCGGATTGATCGAGTCACGCGTTCAGAAATTGCCAGCATCGGAGCAACGTCACGACCGAGCACATGGCGACGCCAACGCCAACTCGAGATGAAACGTTCATACTCACGAATAGTCGGTCAGCTGTGAAGTATCCCGAATGTTTTCAATGCATCTGTGCATCTTGATGACATGCTTTTTCCATGGCTCGAAGATACACGAAAATTTTCGCTCCCCCGCTCGATACTCCGGCGAAAAAAACAGAGCTCCTGCGATACGCTCACAGTCTGTGACCGATTGTTGCTGCTAGAACCATGTATTCTCGTCTCCTGTCCACAAGCCCTCGCCTTTTGCGTTCGTGTTTCACGAATGACCACACCGGACTCCAGTTGGCCAAGTAAGTGTGAATCTTCACCGAGTCTATCCGGAAGCATTTGCAAATCCACTCCGGAATTGTTTCAGGATCGTTCCGAAAATTTCTCCGACCTACGTTGTCATCCATTCGACTGAGAACGACGCTCAGTCGCTCCTCCGTATACACCTTCATTCTTTTGGATACTATCCTCTAAATGCTCCGTGGATGTCTGCTCTCTCCTTATGGATTTCCCTATGTTCACCTCTTGTTGGAACCAACCGCTGCTGGATTGAGTCCTATCGGCACATCATCTTGAATGCGACCGAGAGCTCAAATTCAGGATTCCGAGTTGATCCATTTGGTTGAGCTCCTCAGCACTGAGTGGCAGCTGAGCTAGGACGATTCTTCGAAAACGCATTCAGCGACCGCGCCTCTTTCGCGACCGAGAGTCTCGCTCTCCGTTACCACAGCCCAGCTTCTTTTGGAACTATCGTTCTTGTCTTGACTGTTGGACTGCTAGAATCGTTCAAACTGCATATTCCGTCGCAAGATGTGGACGGGGTGTCACTCCATGACATAGGCGATTAGACGCCTTTACTCGATGGATCGAAAAACAGCGAGTGTGGATGCGTTTAATATGCAGTCGAGGGGAAGTCCCCGTGGCCGAGAGGCCGATGTTGCTCATCGTTGTTTCCAAAATACGTCGAGCTGCACGAGTCATGGGCTCGTTCTCCGCTGGATGAACTGACACTCTAGTCGTATCCCCTGGTAACTTGTGTCCCTTCAATTGCGAATTCACTCCACCGATCGGAAAGCTTTCGTTTCCATTTTCCGCCAAATCCGGGGCAATTTCATGAGTATGAAGTAATCATATTCATGTAAAATTTCATATGAATATGAAGTAATCATATTCATGTCGAATTTCATATGAATATGAAGTAATCATAGTCATGTCGGATTTCATAGAAATATGAAGTAATCATATTCATGTCGAATTCCATATGAAGATTGAGTAATCATGCCCATGTCGAATTCCATATGAAGATTGAGAAATCATATTCATGTCAAATTTCATATGAATATGAACTTCCATATTCTGTACTATACTCTATATTCTGTGCATATGACTCTACTCATACTCACGGTCTACGCGATCTCTGTGAATATGGAGGCGGATGTGCCCATATCCACCTCTCATCATGCCGGTCTGGAGCAGTATTGAAGAATTGGGTCTCCTCCGGCGGAAAGACATAACGAGTATCCATCGGCCCAAGCAGAACGTAAGCGCGGCAGAAAGTTCACGATGGGAATCTAGATTTCTCGTGACGGACCAAGGTATTCAACCTACTCACAATTGGGGACGGGATCCGAAAGGGTTCAGACGTTGGACTTCTGGGGGATTCTCACTCAGAGAAGCGCAAGCTCGATTGCTGAGAGTTCATTCTCGGCCAGCATCCGCGAGATCGTGGGGATGCGTGATTATCTCAGAACTCGGCGGGATACAGCTCAGCATTGGAAGAGATGCACCGACGGTACCATCGATCTCGAGGATGGTCGAGGCAGGGGAAATTTGCTCGGAAGAAAAAACGAGTGGTATCCGAGAATCATACCACAGGATTGTCGTGGACATCCACAAGAGAGTTCATTGGGCTCCAGCTCCCTGAGGTCATTTTTCCTCCGTCTCATGTCGTTTCGCTTTTTTTTCGAGAAGAAGAGTGCCATGCCCGACGACAGAGGCTCTGAGGCGAGCTAATGGCACACCGCTGGTGTCCGTATAGGATGCAGCTCATTCAATAGATCTCCCGACTCTTCGGGATGATAGTTGGAGCTATGAAAGGGACCAATATAGCACTTTCGTGGAGCTCGCCGACCGAAACGAGTCGGTTTTCGGCGTCACTTCCCCAAGTTTTACTTTTCGCGACACGGACTCTGAGAACGATTTTTTCCGGATTCTCGACCTTGAATGCCGAACATTGTTCTTCGTAGTACGATTTCAAACCATTTTCTCAAGCAGGGTCAACCTCGTACCTAGCCTGCACTCGCGTCTCCACTTCCATCCTCTTGCCGAGGCATTGAAGTGTGCTCCGGAACCATCTGTGTTTTCGAAGTCTCATAATTCAGCTGTGGCTGTGAGACCCTCATGAGCATTGAAGATATTTGGGAGAACCCGTTGGGGAATACGATCCGGCGAGTCTATTCCGCATTGAGAGTTCTGAATGACCAGGAGAGTGCAGGAAAAGGCCACACTTCCACCACACTCACCAACCATGTGGGATCGACCCGGGAGGATGCCCGAGTGGCATGCATCACAATATGTGTCTGGAACGCATGCTCGTAAATTTCACATGGAAAACGCGAATAACATCTGAAGGCTCGTTGTGGCGAGTGATGAAGAGGAAACGTGTCAAATTGGAAGCTCTCAATTCTCGAAAATTGTCAGATACTGAAGCTACGCAATCCCAAGCCATACATGAGTACTGTATGATCCCGACATTGAGCCTTGATGTTAGTTGATTGTAGATATCATAGAATGGAGGTAAGACGAGATTCCCACAAAACTTGATTTCTACGACGTTGTTTTTCGACTCGGAAAAAGTCTGCTGAGATGTGAGGAGATACAAGGCCTCCTTACTTGAGAGTCGTTGGGCTTCTTGCCGATGGTTGATGAAACAAAGGATGGAACAGACTGGATTAAGACTCAGAAATCACGGCTCAGTGCTTTGTCCTTCGATTTTACGAAGACGAGTGTGTGCCAGAGGTGATTTGAACCGGAACCACGGCACATTATGGTCGTGAATAATCGTCCTGCACTGTCTAGGTGGAGTACCGGTGGCGGTTGAGTAGGCATTCTGAAACTTGATGCGTTTCCCCAAGAGGCCGGCGTAACGTATATGAACTGGAACTCCCCTCCCGATCGGAGTCATTCTGTGGGCTTTAGTTAGGCCGTCGCTCATTAAGCCTCGAATCGAAGCTTCCGGCTTTCTTTGATGCTAGGAGCCGTGAATTTTAGGCCAGAGGAATACGCAAGTACTCAGCTGCCAAGCCACTTCACGTCCACGTCTTACTCTGAATTCTATAATGATTCGCCCCGCCTCGGGATTTGCACCGCACTCAAACCGGTAGAAATTGGCTGTGTGGTAATCGAGGCGCCATAGACTCTTCCATCGATAACGAACCGATGTGTCGGCGGGCCTCTCCTCCCCTCACCGGCAGCCGCAGCAGCCACAAAGAGGCGAAGCACAGAATCGCATCATTTAAACTGGTTTGATTCTTGGATGTGAACGCTCCCTGCTCTGAACTACCCGCCCCGACTCCTCTGTGAGTGCGAAAAATCTGAGAACGGCTAAGCGGTTGTCGGAGACGATGTTATCATCAGGATCGTTTAGAGAAGTTGCGGAAGAAGTGCTTCTGTTCGACGAAAATCGAAAATTGTGGCGAGCGCCGGATCGTTGAATTAGTGCAGCTGATCACACCGCCGGCGCTCCGCGATGTCACTCGAACTGGATCGAATAACGTGGATTTGTTTAGGATTTGGAATCCTCATCGCACTCGTGGCTTGGAAATCTCCGAACGTTGAGAAGTCCGGAGAGATCATGGAGTCAGAGTTTCCCACAACTCTGGAAGGCTTCGGGTACGGCTTCAACGACCGAGGGCAACTGCGAAACCTAGAAACTGGCAAGCCGTTCGAATTCGCCGTCAGCACAGACCCCGATTACAACCAGAGAAGATACGAAGCTCTCGGTAAGAGACAAATGACATCAACACAAAGTGATGAACATCAGAAATCGGCTCTAGAGCAATTTTACCCGGAAACGAATCCCGATTCCGAGCGATCGCGGTCGGATGTTTCAAAGAACACCGCGGCGAGATCTCACCACTCGCTCTCAGATTCTGGCTCTCATAACTATCGGAGGGAAAAGTGAGTTTGTCTTTGCGGTGACTCGTACCGTCAAGAGTTGTTGACGTGAGACATACATCCATCTTTTGTGTCGTAGACGATGGATTTATAGCCGCATGCGCGACCCGAAGCCCACGGAGAGTCGCGGGGCCGCATTCGGTTGTTGAGGAATCTTTGAACGCTTTAACAGTGTGTCTGAATGATAACGAGGGAACAATACATTCAATCGTTTCGTTATAATTCAGGCTCAGAGCAGCTTTTTCAAGAGCTCGGCGGAAAGTGATTTTAGGGACAGCGACTGCCGTAGGTTCTGTGGATCCTCTTGGCCGGGAGGTCGCGTCAAATCTGAATATTCATAAATCATGTTGCTTTTATTCGGCTTTGGCGACAACTCTGTGTCAACTTCCTGCGTCGCTTTCCCGCTGCCTGAGCTCCCTGAGCGAGAATCCATTGTTCACCAGTGCTCGACCAGCACTGTATTCAAGCACCACCGATGAATAACAACTACAGTTCGCTGTGTTTCGAAACCACTGTGCCTTCCTGTGCCAACTGTTTGAATGTTGAGATGAAACTCGGGGTCGGTCTCGGCGAGTCCCATCTCAAACATGTAACGGAGCTCTTGTGGCTTTCACGGTTCCCAGAACTACAGAAGCAGTGATTCACCGCCTGAGCCCTTCTTCCATACTGGTTTCAGGAGAAGTGCTGGATCAGGTCGTGTATGACCTCTTGCTGAAAGAAGGTCTCGAGAAAGTTGTGATACCTGTCGACAACAAAGGTGATGCGCCGTCTACGTTCATCTTCCAAACACGCGATGCTCTCTGCAACACTCAAAAGCTCTTGATCATCATTCACGGGTCAGGTGTTGTTCGCGCGGGCCAATGGGCACGGCGGCTCATTATCAACGACTCCCTGATGAGAGGTACGCATCTTTCAAGGCACAACCGCCCCTCAATCTCAATCACGATATCCAAACCCTAATAAATCGAATCATGAGATCATAATTCTCTCAACCGAGAGAACATCGACTTGAATCGGTGCAGTGAATATAGAAGTTATAAACATGTTTCTGTCGGTATTGCAGGAACACAAACAGGCTATATACGACGGGCCATCGCACTGGGTTACGGGGTCCTGGTGCTCAACACAAATGACAACGCGAGAGACGGAGTACCGATCCGAGGGAGCGAGACCCCCGAGAAGCACGCGCTTCATGTTTGGGATGAGATCGTCTCGAAGGCGGCAGCACGGCACGTGGCCATTGTCGCTCATTCTTATGGGGGTGTGGTCACGATGAACCTCTTGGCTTCTAGACCTGAGGCCATCAATAGGTTAGCTATCCCTGCCGTTTTCGGTTTGCTATATTCCGACATCCGAATAGGGGCCGCCGTGAACTCTACGAGCTGCCCCAGCGGTTTATGTCCTCGAACGGAACTTTACTTGCTGGTGGTCCTTGAATCAGACATGCAGACTCTTACTGGACGCTCACAGCTGAATTCCCAAGGTTTGATCCTGGCAACAAGCAGAATCCATGCAACCCTCTGAGTCCGTGATCGATATTCGCGGAGTTAGCTTTCGACAAGGGAGGGCTGAGAGGATCGATATCTTATCGGAACACTGTCGAGGATTGTTTTGGACTGTGAGAGATCTCGCAGCAATGAAACACTCCAGTCCTCTCTGATATCGGTCTGCTAAAGGGCTGGAATCGGGGTTTTCCTTTATGGAACGACAACAACGATTGCCGTGGCGAAGGTTCTGGAACTCCCCTCCGAGTTCCGGAAACAACTCGCCCGGGAGCTCAAGGATGGCTCTTCGTTGGTCATTTATAGTGAGTCATGATGACATCATGGATTGCAACGCTGTTTTTAGGTTGGGACAGTGGATCCTCGATCATCGCCGGACGGGTCACATAGGCGACTGATTAGCGGATCGGTTCTATTCGTCATCATCGGAGCGCTGTAAACAGTTATACGTACAACACAGAATCCTGCCTCGACCACATTCAATCAAATTAAGGATATATGAGCAATGTCTGAGTGGCGGAACGATACGGAATCCAGGCATCGGACACCGATTTACTTCCTGGGTTGACCAAAATGTTGGAAATCGTCTGCGTCGGGGCCATCTATGGTTAGCAGGTGGAACTAGGAGAACCGGGGCCCAAGCGAACCCCCAGAATGTTGCTGCGCAGGGGCAGCTACTCATGTACATTCATTCTCTTGCAGGATCATGGCGATCGCGTTCACGGACTCCGTGCATTTCCCCCCACCTGCTTCGATACTGAACGATGTCAGAGAAATCGCGAAAAATTGGCGATGCAGTGACCTGCCCCTGGATTCGCCTCTGGCGCAGCACCCGAACGATATCGCTACAGTCTCCGCAGGGACGACTGAGCATACTTTGACGTCTTGGATGGCGTTTGCTTTGGTTTTTGATTTTCTCGAAGATATGTACATGAAGACGATAGCCTTGGAGGGCAGTGCATGATCGTAGAGATGTTTTCGGCAGCAATCTACTGACTTCTTCCAAAAATATTTCCGTTGGTGGGTGTCCCTGATGCGGCCGATGCGCGGGACTATTTTTAACTCCACCTTCCGAATATCACTGCGCGGTCCTCAAGTTAGCTTCGACAAACGAGTTGGAAAGTGACAGACTCTCTGCAGGAAGCAACCCGCGGCGCCTCCAACCTCTCCCGATACTGCGTGATTTCAGCAGCTATTACGGATTTTTGAGCTGCTGCGAGACATGTTGTCAATATTTCTCTAGAACGCACTATTTCTTCATCTTGATAGAAGAGCTCATCCTAGTGGAGAAGGGAATCAGCTTCGATCTTATTTGTATATACAAGAGATGGCTGAGAGATGATGAGAAGACCGTTCCGCTCGGGACGGGGAAAAGTATCTTACAGGAGCTACGTGATCATCCCTTCTGGACTCGTCGTTGAGACGAAAAAGATGATAATTCAGCCAACAAGCATGTCCGGCACAGCCTTACCGGTCGGAGATCGCTTAATTGAGTTGGTATTCGCTGTAATTCACACCAGCGAAATAAAACACTCAAAATAATTTCTTCCATCGGGTGTGGCGCTTCTCTCGTTGAAGTAGTCTCCAAGTAGCTCCGAGTACAGCGGAGTCTCGAAACTCATTCAAGTATTCTGGGAGCATCCAGCGTAATCGATCGCCCTATCGACATCCAGTGATCTCCAGTTTGAAGAACTCAAGATCCAAAACTCCCTCGTTCGGTGCGTAGCTCCTCCGCGGCTGGGTTGAATTGGTTTTCAGATCTTCAGGAGGTGCACGCCGTGGAACGAATCGATCAACGTGCTCACTCTGAAGTCGCATAACCATCGCCACAAGATTGGACCAGCAAGGACGGAATTGAACGCCAACCAATGGCGAAGTACTTCGAGGCGATTCTTCCCTATAGGCTGCTGGCGTCTCCAATCGTACCGCACCACTAGGAGGCTATTTGAACGGTTGAGAGACGTCATGGTCAGAGTCTCGGGTCAAACGTTCCAGCATGGCTACCGTGGTCCTGGAGTGTCGAGCTTCCGACTTTGAGGTCAAGGCTCATCTCATTCTCAGAGGTTTCCCGACTGTTCCCTGAAACGCATCGTTACCTCCGTGCTTCACACCTCGAGTTTCACTCTGAAATCGCAGGTTTATCGTCTACTGATGGGCTGAAAAGCGCCGCAGTGGAGTGAGGAGCGGAATGGGAAACAGAGAATCTCGATCATGTTCAAATGCTCCGCGAAGCTCAGAAACTCAGGGTTGACAACCTGGGGTTGTCCGAGCGGGGCTGGCTTCGCTGGACGGGAAATCCTCCCAGGCACGGAGAGGCGTACATCTGGGTCACCGTTTCATTGGCTCGCCGAACTCAGGGATGAACACTCGTATTTCAATGATTTGTGCGTTGAACTCATTGGTCGCTCTTCTTGAGCTCAGACGACGGCTGCATTCTCAAGTTCTCCGCTGAAGACAACGCCAGTGAATCGGTTCTCGAAGAAATTGTTTCGAAAAGGTCGTGTGAATCTCAGTGCAAGTCGCTCTGGAGGCTGACCTCTCCGAAGTCGTGGTATCCTGGGAATATCTCGATCACAGAAGCTCAGGCCAGCTGTTCACAAACTAGTCAACGTCGGATCCTCGGTTTCCCCCCAAAACCCCGATGCGATCATTGTTCCTTGAGAAAGTTCGTTCCTCCTCCGGCAGAAAAGGATGGAGAGCGGTTTATTATCTCAAAACCAAGGGCGTGAGTTTTAGAGAGCCGCCCGCGGACCGTGACCTGATTAAAGCGACAACAGAAATAGCACAGGAACATAGACCCGTAGTACGCAATTCCGGCCCAAAATGATCGCCCTCCCCTCCCCTGATGGCGCCACTGCTCAGCAGCCGTATGATCGACAGAAACAACTCGGGGATGTATCCCGGAGCTCTTGAAACTAACACTGACTCTGCTGTCGGGACATGAGGGAAGAACACTTAGCAGGAGTAATATCTATGAAGTGAAGAAAACGACGAATAACCGATTCGAGTCATCGATTAATAATTATTTATTTACTCCAACGAAATGACCTGGTCAAATCAAGTCTCCCCAACATAAGACACGTGACACCGAGATCAGGACTATGATTCCTTCCAGTCCCTCTAACCTCCGAGGCTCTCGTTTGTGAACAGACTTGACTCATACTTTACTTTCCATCATTTTGCTCTCTCTTTCCATCGCTCTTCGTTTGCTCAATGGATCCCTCCGTGAATTCATGTCCACTTCTACCCCAGACAACGGGATTAACATAAAACTACGTGAACGTTCTCTTCACGGGAACGTTGCTCCCCCTCTCAGATAAAATCGTGTTCCGCATCACATGAAGGTGAACTACCACTGTCGAACGGCAGGATGGCGAGACCGGCAGGTAGTCAGTGGATCGTCAGCAAGTGACCAGCGGGTGTGATGGAGAAGGGAAATCTACCAACGAGCCCATCGATGAGCCCGCAATCCACGCGACTTGATCGGACACGGAAGTGAGCCCTCCATGATTCAAACGGCCACTCAGTCAATCAGAGGAGAAGGAAGAGCGAATTTATCGAGAAAAAAAGCGGGATTCCCAACTGATCTACAACTTGACAGAGGAGCTAAGGTCGGGCACACGCCGCTGGCGTGGCGCCACAGGAGGGGGGAGCTAACGTACACTCAAATGTTGTAACTCATCGCCCCTAAAGCCTTTTACCACTTGACGCACATGGACGATGATAATTGGTTCCATTCAGTTGCTCACAGGAAGTTGGCGACGCGATTTGGTTGGTGATAGATTGTGTGTAGGTGTGTCTAGTTGACTTTGTTTGTTAGCGTGTCTGTGTTGTGTGTGACAAAGTTCCTTTTGTTCTCCTTCTACGGCCTCTCCTGTACGTCAATTACCAGACGGTACCGATCCGGTTCCATGGTTGATGTTGCAATTGATCAAAGTGGTTCCTTCGAAGATTCAATTGTAGTTACAGAATATCACTCCGCGGCTATTGTAGTTCTATCGCCGCAAGGAGTTAGAGACATGGATGACAGCTCCGAGACCGACCGCTGCTGCTGCCGCCACCGCTACTTACGCCGTCGAGACCACTGCGGCACGTCAGCAGGCACGCAGACAGCTGCGTAAGCGACAGCATGCTCAGTTGAGTGATGTCATGGCTTCGTTGGCGAAATAGCGGACGTCGATGTCGTTGTCTTGAGCCAAACGCTCTAGAACGGGCTGGATCTGACCCTGCACAGTAGGTTTATCGACGACCGAACACAGTTTATGGAGCGACTTCGCGACGTTGAACCGGACATTCGGCACTCCGTCCTGGGCCATGTTGAGTACCGTTGGTAGGAGGTGCGTCGAAGTCAGCTCGGGACCGCACGCTTCAGCCAAGACGTTGATGCAGAACAGGCAGGTCATGCGGTGCAGGTAGTTCTGATCGCGGCACATTGAAACCACCTTGGGAACTATCGTCGTCGCTGCCCACTCCTTGCCGAATTTCTCCACAAGCTTCATGAGGTTGATCGTGGCGGCCTCGCGAATGGCAAAGACATGATCAACCAACCACGTCATGCAGAGCGGGTTGAGTTTCTCGTCGAAAAACTCCACACCCAACTGACCGGCGAGCAGGGGCATATACTCGATGATAGCCAGGCGAACGCGCCACTTCGAGTCTTCAGCCAATTCCACGATGGCAGGCAGAAGCGATGTTGACAGCTGCTGGATACCGATGACGCTGTTGACGCACTGTATGTTCGAGATGATGTTCAGACGTACGTCCGAGCACTCGTCCTTCAGCTGCGTCAGGAATAGCGGCAAGAGGTGTTCGATGGTGTTTTCCTTGCCCAGGATCGGCG
Organism: Phytoseiulus persimilis; assembly: GCA_037576195.1. Lineage (NCBI taxonomy): Eukaryota > Metazoa > Arthropoda > Arachnida > Mesostigmata > Phytoseiidae > Phytoseiulus > Phytoseiulus persimilis. Next base: position 65,856 of record JAQZDE010000048.1, on the reverse strand, counting down.
ACAGACCCATGATCACTCCGGCCACGGCGGTTTTCACATGCTGGTTTGTGTCGATCACTAGTTCCTTAACGCAGGGCAGGATTGAGGTCATGATGACTTGCTCCTGTATTTCAGGGGAAAGGTTTTGGGCGAAGTCCTTGATGCGTTGCGCGGCGGCTGTCCTCACCTCGGCTTCACAGTCTTTCAGCAGGTTCTGGAAAGCGGGTACAAGATGTTCTCTCGCGAGCACGGGCCCAACGGCTTTTTGCAAATCGGTGAATCTTTCAGCCACCATGTAACGCACACGCCAGCTCTTGTCTTCACTGGCGGCCTTCAAGGTAGACATCACTAGGTTGGAGACGTCTTCCTGCGACAGAAGCGGAGCGATGGACACGCATGCTTCAACCGCCAAAAGCCTCACAGAGTCCTGGTCGTCTTGGGCTAGGTACGCCCACATGGGGATGATGTCTTGCTTGAGGAACTCAGCTTCGATCACCTTGGCAACTTCGCCGAGTTTGCCAGCGGCCGCTCGTCGCACCATCGGAGTGTCGTCCTGACAGAGGTTGCGGAAACTGTCACGGAGCTCCTGTTTCACAGCAGTTGACACTCTTTCGTAGCAAACGGAGAAGAGCCCGCAGGCAGAGGTTCGGGAGGTGAACCAGTCTCCTGTTGCCAGACGCTTCACTAACGGCACAAAGTAGTTTTCAAGATCCGTTGCGCTGTGCTGTTGCGATAAAGCTCGGAGTGAATCGACAGCTTTGTCCCTGACTACGGTTTCTTCGACGGTGGCCAGGGATTCCAAAGGTAGCAGGAGGCAGTGGGCAAACTCCGCACCTCCCACGAGCGGGGTGAACTGGCCGAGCTGCTCGGCAAGAGCAAGGAGAACCTCGTCCTCATCGTAGATAGTGTCCGTCAGGAACGGAATCAGCTCGGAACGAGTTCGTTCGACGCCTAATGCCAAGGCGATTGTGGAGAGGCGGCGGATGCTGTTCAACCGAAGCTGCACGTCCTCGTTACGGAGTTCGTCGATAAGCACCGCGATTGGGTAGAGCGAATCATCGCTCGTACTGTCGCTCGCTGCCATCTTTCAGCTGTTTCGCTTTGAACCAAGTTCGATCGATAGATGGCTCACTGCGATCCGAATAGCGATCCAAAACCGGACTCCTTTACACACAACTCAAAAATGCTGCCGAAAACCACCGATGATGAGCTGATCTTTGTTCACTGTTGACACGAACGCTGCGCGCGCAGATCAGAAGACAGCCCGCGATTTTCAAACAGCATCGTCGTGCTTGCGCTGCAGCTCCCGCATGTCCATTCGATGCGAACCAGGAACTGGACGGAGTGGATTTTCGATGAGCGTGATTGGCTCCATGGAACGTGTCGAATCTTCCCTGTGAAACGGAGCAACCATCACGGGATATTGACCAGGCAGGGACATTGGGATCAGCCAGCAGGCCTTGCCGAGCACTCACATGCTACTCATGCGAAAAGAGATATGTACAAGAACGTCACGCGTCACAGTCATTCAGGTGAACTCTCTTGTAGCATGATGAACTTTGCGCGGTTCGACCATAGAGAACCATGATTCTCTTGTTACGCCACATATACAATCTGGTCTAGTCTACTCGTCAGCGTGAATCTTTCCCCAAATGTCTAGTTCGAACAAGCGGTCAGGTATACACTTCGCTTCGATGCTCATCATTTCCATCACATATCTCGGCCTTCCTCCTGAGCGGTGCTGGAGGGTTCAATAACGTCCATGGACATATCATGCTAAAAACTTGACAGGGACTGCGGGTTGGGACCCAGCCATGGCTTTCCGGCATCATGAGCCAACATCAGGAGTCTGTCCTGCCCGAAATACAACTCTCTTTTCCCATCGATGGTCGCAACAATTGACGGAGAACCGAACGCGTTCAACCGTAAAGCCTCATCTGTGTTCCTCTTGAGGTGTTCCCTCACTAGCGCACTGTTCAGAGCCTGCAAACATCGATCCAAAACATCTGGCGGTACGCTCGCTGCGGCTGCCACCGTTGGTATGCATTCGAGAGACATGATCTCTTTCTGCTGTCCAAAAAGACGCCGGAAGAACTTCCTGTTTACGTGAGCGAGTTTAGATTCTCTCCAACCAGTGCTTACATCAAAATCGTTCATACTCCGGCTCATCTGTACACGCGATCTTCCAAAAATGTCTCAGCTTACCTGGATACAGTCTCCAGATACTCCGGATGATAGAGGTCTAATGCGCAGAGGAATCGTTGAGCATGGATAGTGTTCCTAGAGAGCACCCACTGCACGTAGTCTCTATGCAATCCAAAAGCGATATTGTAGTACTTCGACAGGCGATAAAGGTCCTTCGCGCAATAGATTTCTTTGTTCAAGACCTACGATGAGAACGGAACTACGTTGCCAATAATTTGATCACATCGATCTGGAATCTCTCTCAATATCGCTCAAAACTCTCGTTGACATATTCCCATCAGCGATTCCTTCGATGTACTCACCAAGGCTGGGCTCTGGCTCCCTGCTTCTCTCATGAGACCAGAGAGGAGCATGGGTCTCAGTTTGAGCTCCATGTCCCACGCCTGACGGTAGCGGCACAATGCTTCAAACGCGAAGTATGTATAGGGGGAAACGACATCATAGAACAGTTCCACAACGAGCCGCTGTCCGGACATTATTAACCTTCAGAATCGACCCGGGCCTGCACGAAATTTCGGGGAGGCGGAAGTCCAATTGGGAACCGGAATTCTTGACTCTTCTCAGGGAATCTGGAAGGCCACAAAACGGAGCGGACAGGATTCTTTTGATGAGAGTTCCTGGTTACCGAGAGTGAGCTTGAGATAGCAAGTACAATCCGTTTAGAGTCTAACGAACGAATTAATAATCGCTGCGAGCTCTCCTAGGATAAGGCATCTTCTTAGAGGGTTTTTGCATCTTGGAGCAGGTCTTCTGGTCTCAACCCTTGTTTTGTTGACATCGCGTTCCTCCTCTCCCGGCTCCTGAGAGATTGTGAGCTTCCTGATAAATAGTTGAATCAAACCTGGGGAACCGACTCTTTCCATGAATGGAGAAGCCGAGACTGTCGTCAGAGAAGCGAACTCATCTCTAGTAGTTACGACTGATGGAAACGACATGAGTTTATTGAACGATAAAAACTTTCGTCCTTGAAGTCGGCGTTCCGTGTATCATGTACAACAGATGCACCTTAGTGCTTAGACGGAACGAGAGGGCCGAGCCACGGTTTCCCAGCTTCGTGAGCGAGCAGATAGAGTCTATCCTGACCAAAGTACATTTCTTTCTTGCCAGATATATGGGCTACGATTGTGGGAGCTCCGAAAGCATTGAGGTCAATGGCTTCATTGGTGTTGTTCTTCAGCAGTTCCTTCACTTCGTCGCAATCGATCGCCTTGAGGCACCTTTCTATCAGATCCTGAGGGACATTCGCTGCTTTCGCAACTTCGGGTATGCACTCGAGAGACATGATCTCCTTGTTTTGGCCGAACAGTCGCTGGTAGAAGGCCCTGAATGGGAATTTTTTTTAGATCATTATGGAATTCCGCAAGCTGCGAAGCTCCGGTCGCGAACCAACGACTACTGTTTCGAGCTTCGATTCCTCCCTGCGTTCAACCTACCTTGAGGTTGTTTCGACGTGCTCCTGTCCATGGATCTGCAGCGCGCACAAGAACCTCTGAGCACTGAGCGTTGTCCTCGTAAAAATCCACTCCATGAACTCCTCTGGTATTTTGAAAGGCACCCCATAGTACTTTGAGAGACGGTCCAGATCTTTTGCCATGTAGCGGGCTCGGTTTGGTACCTGAGGGATGCATGAACACATTCAGGGATATCACTCAGTGGACCGTGCCCCCGTGGGGAGATTCCATGTCACTCGAGAATCTCACTACCAATGATCGAAATTCACAGAGAGTAACGCCGTCCAGAATAGACGAACCATTCCGGGGGGCTTATTGTTGGCCGCCTTCATGATCGCGCCGAGACTGAAAGGTTTCAGCCTGAGGTCCATGTCCCAAGGTTTTCTGTAGCGATTCAGAGCTTCGAAACAGAAGTAAGAGTAGGGAGAAACTACATCATAGTAAAGTTCGACAACCAAACGCTTAGCTCCGGCCATGGCTATCGCGACAATCGGCTCCCTGCAACAGAGATCAACTGCTGAGTAACCTGAGGGGACTGCAAGCTGTGGCGACTCTGGAGTATCGCCGCTCCCCGTCTCGTGCTACAATCGCTCATGACTTGCACTTTCCTGCACTCTCCAAAATTCTTCCCCCTGCAGACTTCCACCTGAGACGAGTGTCACTTGGGCCTACTCACGAGTCACGAACGGGGGAACGTCGCGAAAGAAATAATCAGATGTCGAGGCTATGCGTTGCTGTTTGTTTCGTGGATCGCTGCAGTCTTCGAGCAGTGAATTCAGCTCTTCTCGACGACTGTTGACTGCTGTCAATTTCTGCGAGCTCAACCTCGAAACAGAGCCCTCTTTCAATATTCTGAATGGAAGCGGAGAGCGCAGATGGCTCTCTGTGCCACCATCGCTGACGCTGCGCTGCGCCGCGCCGCTGTTTCAGCCGAGCCACGAAGACATCGGTAAGAGGGACGGAAACAACACCGACAAGACGACAACGGCGGCGTTTTTGGCATTTTTGACATGGGTAACAACAGCAGACGACTCTCCAAGCTTTGAATTTTCCCGCCAGAATCATTGTGGAGAGTGGCAATGTGAGAAAGACGTTATGCGCAGTCGAGTAACCAATGGTAAGGCTTGGCAGCGCTACCCAAAGCTCCGATGGCGCCCTCCATCGGGTCTGTGATGTTTCAGATCTCCTCTCAGCTTCTCCCCTGTTCTGTCTATTGGTCGTGGTGGTTGGTGTGTGTAAGCTCGCTCGCTCGCTCAATCGTTCGTTCGTCGCAGGTTCGATCGTTCGTTCGTTGAATTTCGTTGCTTGAACGCAGCTGCTGGAGTAGGCAACTCGGCAAAAGCAGCCGCCGCAGAAGCTGAGAGAGCAGTATTCGCAAAAAGCTTGCTCTCGTATCGCATTCACCACAGCGGAGAACACCGTCAGGCGTAGTAACTCCACTTGTTCATCAACGACATCGAAGACGACGACAGAGGGTGCAGAGAGAGGGAGTGAGAGAGTATTTTGACAGCCGCAGCAGCCCGGCGTTGACCACATTTCTCGAAAACGACGCAACCGAACGCGAAACCGTGTGCCTACAGCCTGTCGGAGGCAGTCTGATAATCTCACCTTCCGGCATCGATCTACCGAGTTTGGTGGGAGGATCGAAGCATACCGAACCTCTCAGAACGATCAGAAGTGTGAGTGGCTGAGAACGAAGCTCCTCAGTTAACTTCATTGTGACACAAGCTAAGCTACTTCGAAGGATAAGGAGACGACGGCGACCACGACCTCAACAACGACTGAATAGCTACCACTAGAGATCTAACTCGAACTGGGGCTTGCTCATACACCGATAGGCCGTCCACGATTGGGGCTCCATTTAGCCGAATTTCCGGAGAACGAGCATTAGCTGTTAATTCTACAGCGCCAGCTAGGCCAGCCTGGACGCAGGAAAGCAAGCAGCCTGTTGCCAGATAGCCACGCCACTGACCACATTCTGTCTCCCGCGAGTGTTGCGCTAATCCGAGAATTCGAGATTGTATTTGAAGTTGTTGATGTTTCCGACGTGATAGAAGTGAGTCAAACGGGTGCAACGGCTTCTATCGAGCAACTGGCTGACGAGTGGCTCAACGTAAACAGCTGAGCAAAAGCCTCTAGGATTGACTCAAGTTGTCGGAGCAGCAGCGGTCGTACAACGCGGAATTCTCCGGAGCGACAGCGCGACGATCTCGATAGAAAACTCACTCGATGCACTCGCGCTCCCACTGACTCGCTAGTGCCTGAGTTACCCAGCCAATCAATCGGTTGGACGAATCAGCTCCAGCCAGCCGCGCCACGATCCGGAGACTGAGGAAAATACACCAATCGTGTTGACAGCAACAACGAGAGCTGAAAGAAGAGCTCCCCCAGTGTCCTGGCTGCTGGAGGAAACGGAACCGACAGGAAGCTGATAGAAAGAGCAACGAGCAAGCAAACGCGGGCAGTAAAGCAAGAATTTAGAAAATGGATTTCATTTCGAACGTTTGGAACAAGGCCGCCTCCGCCATCGTCCCCGAGAACAGCGAGTCTCCGAAAGATCCGACCGCTCAACCCGAAGCCGCTGCAGCCGTGAGTACAAGAAACTTTCGATTTTTTTCTTGGTTGAAGCCCGACGAGTTCTTTAGAGGACCGATTGCGCAGCGGCTATTGTTGTCGTTGCCACAGCCGTCACCGTAACTGCTGCCGCAGCCACCACACCACCGCCATGTGAACGAACGAGCGGACAGCCAGCCAGGCACTCAGTTAGACGGTCTACTTAGCCAGTAGCTCTGAGCCTGGACAGGCCTATCTTAAACTTTCGCGTCGTTCCTGTGTCGAATGGGACGTTAGTACACTGAGCCTCGTGAGCTGTCAAAGCAGGCCCGGAGGGGCCTTTGAACGCCGGGGTTTAGAGCTCAGCGATCCGGTAAGAGGTTCTCGGACTCTCCATCGCGGATATCGTAGTGAGCTTCAACTGCGAGAGTGTATCGCATCCGCGACAAGACGCTGCATGAACGGGAAGAGAGATGGTCATTATCGTGAGCTCGGCCATTGCTGCTGGAGCAACATGCTTCGACCTTGAAAAGGTTCTGCTGCCCGTACGAGGTCACCGATTGAACTTTTTGCGGTATGGCGCGCCTCCCACAGAGTGCACTGCGACATTTCAGGACTCGAGATTGATTCTGACTCTGAACAAACGGCGTCGAAGTTGAGAAGGATGCGGGGAGTTCCCCACACGGGGAAGACGACGAGGATTCCCTCGGAGAAGGAAATTATCTGCCCCGCGTACGCGACTCCACCATCCGACTCTGCTGGATCGATTTCTTGTTCTGACGGACGGTTTCTCACTCGTGGGGTCCAAGTCACTGTTGGTCTGTTGAAGAGTAAATTATTCAGCAACACTCCCCAACTCCTTGGAGTTCAACAGCTATTCCTCTGACTTTATTCGACTCGGTGAGAGGGGATCCGAATTTGCTGTTGTAGCAGTCGTTACCGCCGCTATAACCACTTCTGCAGCCACTGTTCGAAGGAGGGTGAGTTCCAAGTCGTTCTCAGTTTCCAAACGAAACAAGTGAACTCGCGTTCCGGATGCGACACGAACGTCGGCATCCTATAGTGCAGCCCGCTGTCAACTGCATTGACGATGACAATAACGGGAGCGATAGCACACTCCGAAAATATTCTCATTTGATTATAACGGTTGTTGCCTTCAGTCTGAATGTGCGACGAGAAAAAGAGGCGAGTTGCTCCTTCTCAGTGAGGAAGGTCTGGTCCCTGCTCGCCGCGCGAGCATTTCGGTCCGCTCGATCGAGTTAAAGAAGATACCTCGAATTTAGTCGAGCATAAGGAGGATGGCGACGTTCTGAGCGGGAATGAGAGCCCTCGTCTCATGCTAGACGAGAAACAGATCCGAGGAACGACTGCGCGCCCGTTTGTCAAATCCTGCGGACTCTCGGCCCAGAGTGCCTGAAGATTGGCTATTCCTGTCTGGAAGTTCTCTGCTGGCCCGTTCTCGGCCGATGTAGAACTTTCAGAAGACCTGCATATTATTCGCTTCAAAGGCGTGTAGTGATTGCGGCTACGCGAGACTCGCGGTGGAATGAGCCGAACTCTCCGAATCCCTGGGAACGGTCAAGCGAAGAATGGAGCGTAGAAAGGGAAGAATCAAAGGGAAGCGGAAAGTCTTGGGAGAGCACGCGGCCCAAACTCCGAGGTTCGCAGGTGGTGGAGCGAGGGTTTTGCTGGCCGTCGTCCTATGCGGCTCTCATGGATCGTAAACTGAAAAGTTTTTTCATAGAAAACCTTGCCCCGGACCACGAGCAGAAGCTAGACCACCATATGCAATATAGCTCAACTCCTATCCCGCTAACGTTCGGTTCTGTTAGCGTTTGAGTCCTGAACACTGTGCCTGACTGCGTTGCGGCTTGCGAAAAAACTTCATCGCTTCATGCCTGCGCCGAGGTCAACGAAAAAGGAAGATGGCTTTCCCAGGTCCCGATCCATGGGCACTGTGAAGCTCGTGGCCATGAGTCGGGAACAGAACAAAAGCTTTCGCGACCTCGACAACCTATGTCTTTTCGGTAGATCAGTAGTGGAAGGGCTTGCTGTCAGAGGAGGGAACTCGATATGAAGAGGTGCCGAGCGAGGCAAAAGAAGCCCCACTTCCTTTATCAGATTTCCGTGGAAGTTCGTTACCGGGGCAGTTCGCTGTCGGCAACGCCAGGACGCTCTCACCATTCCGCGAGCTGGAAACTCGGAACCGCGAGGACCGAAATAGAAGTCATCCCACGGCCATCGGACACGGCCAGCTCTAATTTAAGGTGGCAATGCTAAGCCTTGCTAATCCTCACCGAATGACACCGGGAATTCGGCATGGAGTCCATGTTTTGGAGCCTTCTATTCGGCGACCGATTCCAGCGCTCCGATATATTTGGAAGCCCCGTCAGCTGAGCAGCTCACTCTCTCTCTCCAAGCAACATTGCGCCATTTCCGCACATCTCGGCACGATTAGCAACGTACCGATCAATCAGAATGACTTTGCGTGGACGCCCGTGGGCGATATCGCAGTTGTGGTCTACTCAGGCCGACGTGGTCGTCGCCGCCGCCGCCGCCGCCGCAGTGTTCAGACGACCGCCCGCGGTCGTCGTACCCGCAAGGAGTATTTGACTCGTCCGATCGATTCCAAATCCTGCTCGGAGAGATTGCACGCTCGTTCGCTCAAGACGCCTGTCTGCCCTGCTTCCTCCGGACGAGAACGCCAATGTTCGATGCTCTCCTGTGTGCGCACGTTGCTCCTGCTGCATACGGACTTCGGAGGGGATTACGAAAAGTGCCCGAGGCAGCTGGAACTCCAACTGTAGATCTTAACTGAGTCGTTCTAGTCGCCGCGTTTGTTGCTAGCGGCTCGGGCAACGACTACCTGTCCCACGCCCAAAACCTGGCATTTCTGTGAATTTCGGCGAGGTAGTAATTTTTTCCCGCGCTGAAAGCGATGAGTCGTTCGGAACACCCAGCATCGTCCTGCTCCGCGATGCTCTCAACTAAGGACGTGTCGCGCACGAGCTGATTATGCGCCGTCACTCTCACTCAAGAATGAGTTGGAAGTTTGGAAACACCCGAACCGGGGAAGCGGTCTGAGTAACCGCAGCAGTTGTAGCGGCCGCGTGTCTCCCAGCGAACAGCATTCATCTAAGTGGAGGAAGACGGAAGAGAAGAAGTGCCGAAACGCGACAGCTGAGTTGATCGACGTGCGGGGCGCCGCAAGCAAGCTACTCGAAAGCTAACAGCTCGGATGGCTCAAAAGAGTGCGGTCGACGCTGACAGAAGTAACAAAGGAGAAGCCTGAGATGTTGGAACTTCTAAATTGGAGCTATCCGCTCGCACCCGCGGGAGTGCTTCGATGCCCGTGTCCCGGCTTGCCCGGTCATTCTCGCGACCGGTGCTATCGAGGCGCTATCGGGACAGTCAGGGATGCTCGGAATTGAGTCGTGCTCCTCCATATGGATCGGGGTGAGGCCAGGATTCCGGAACCTAGGTGCGCTGAAGATGTTCGCGTATCGTTGGGTAATCGCTTTCGTCCAATGAAGTGAAACGCTGGAGAGTCGCATCAAGCGTTTCGGTCGCTGTCCGCGATTCCTCTTGTCCTTATTGCAACTCTGCCGGGTACTAGGGCTGCGTGGGAGTCTCAGGCGCAACGCAGGTCCAACTTGAAAGCCGAGGGCCGAATAAGAGTTTGGAGTGGGGGGGGGGGGAGAAGAAAGATGCGGATTGGACGGAGGAGGCAGTGTTTGGACCAGCTTGGGCAGCAATAAGCGAACGCCAAAGCGGAAATCTTTCATTTTGTTTGTTGTGTCATTTTTTCAGGATCCGGCAGCGTCCGGCGACGTCGGAAACGGGGGCGACAGCGGAGCCGCGCCAGCAGCTACCGTAGACGCGGCAGACGCCACGAAGGACGAGGCATGTGGCTCCCGCAAGGGATCCTCGGCCGCTTCCGAAATTAAGGGAGAGGCCAGGGAGGATGGAGTCACGAGCCAAGTGCTGCACAACGTGGAGAACGTCTCCCACAAGGCCATGGAAGGGGCCAAGACGTTTGGAAGCTTCCTCTTCTCTGTCGCCAACAAGGCCGGAAAAACTGTCACCGAAACGGCAACGAAGATCAAGACCACAGTGGAAGAGAACGTAAGTGCTTTCGGATTTGCGCAATGCATGATTTCCTCAGATCTGAGACATCTGCAATGACGACCCTCGGTTCCGATCGAGTTCCGGAGCTACAAGCGAGCCATGGCGTTGAGCTCCGACTCTCGCATTCACTCCAAACTCCTCTCAGCATTCCATGCTATTTCATTCCGCCCTGAATGCGAGTTGCCTCATATCTCGATCGTGCTGTGACCTGGGTGCGGACCGCATGCAGGAGGAAGCCGTTTGCGAACTCTAAGACTTTCGAGAACCAGTCCCGTCCTTGCGATTCCCGCGTTTGCGCTGTCACGAGATCTCTGAGGTAACGCCAGAGAACGCTGCGCTGTGTTGCCTTCTCTCCGGAAGGTCACGAGAAGGTTTCCCAAGTGGTTTGGGGGAATCCGAGTGGCTTTGACGATCGAAACACTGATGAAAAGAAGGTTTGAACGTCGCCCTCGGACTCATGTCTGTTCCGAAATTGAACGCAACAACAAACTCCTCTGACTAATTGAAGGGAAGCGGTTCTCGGCATTATTCTTATGAAAATTTGTGAGAGCTGGAGACTTATCTGGGGAAGGGCATCATCAATTTCGTGAACGTAATTGTCTCTCATTCCTCCTCCAGTGCCGTACCACAAGCCGCGACGTGTACGTAATGATAGAATATTAAAAGTTTCTTCTCGCTCACTGTATTGTTTGCTCACGGCCTTTGTATGAGGGTGACTCAGTAATAGAATGAGTGAAAGACCGCTGTTGTTGTTGTTGTATCTGTCGTCCGTGGCTGAGTTCGCTACGGCCCGGAGCTCGTAGGCGTGGAGACCTACGCCCGTTGATGAGAGCAACGGTTACGGTTTTCTCGCCGCCGGAAAAGCCTGCTCGCTTGCTTGCGCGCGTTCTCGAGGACCGATGTCGGGGAAAGACTCCGAGCACCGGGAAGACACGCTTATTTATTAGCAGACTCTCCGTAATCCAGTAGAGCTACAAGTTGCTGAGCGACAATCTGCGCCGGCCTGCTTGCGGTGCTGACCTTGGGAGGACCAAACGGGGGAGGGACCAGAGGCAGGCTCGTTCATATGTCCGCCCGCACAGTCAGCTCGTCGACCCGAGCCAACTAGCGCCGCGCGGACTCTGGGGAGCAGGGCAACTCTACTCCGTGGATTGCACAAACGCTGTTATATTCTCTGCGGTTTGCTGAACGGAGTTGATTGCCTAAATCAAGTACAGGCCATTAAATTTTGTGTTCCTCACTGCGCTCTTCCATTCTTGCATTCGCAATGCCCTCACTCGTTTTTCGCTGCTAGAAAGCCGTAGAGGAAGGTCCCATAAGTGGTTCCATCATGTAAGCAGGCGTCTTCTTTCGTCTTAGGAGTTCCGCCCTCGTGTCCTGTCAGTTCCCAAGTCTGACAACTCGAGTCGCGTGGTGCACGCTGCTCTCTGTGATTGAAAAAAAAACATAACACACTCATTCGATGCTCCTGGGCAGCAGCTGGTCTGAAGACACTGCAGTTCTACGTTCTGATTCGAGTTTCGCTCTGTGAACCACGGATTTTTCCGTGCGCTTCGACTTGCGTGTCTCTTTCCCGGCTACTCGCAAAGCTGTTAGCCTGCCTGTCCGCCAAAACCAAATATCAAAAGGTTCCGTGAGATCAGTACGAGGCTCGCAGCCGCTGCTGAATCGATGAAACGTAAATAGGTTAGCGAGTTCCAAGCTCATAAATGAATCTACGCAGGTGTAGTAGGTGTGCTATTTTGCTTGCAGAGCATCCTAGCGGACTTCAACCACGAGCAGGCATCGTTCCTGGCCTCGCTAACGAAGAACTCTTCAGGAAGCCTTCCTTGGACAGGATGCGAAAACCCAGACGAAGTTAAAAAGCAAATTCTTTCGTTATCCGAAGACAAACGCACTTTTGTTAGGAATCCGCCTAATGGTGAGTCAATTGCTGTTGCAATAATCAGAGTTTCCCATCATAGTTCAATCGTAAATTCAACGCGGGGGCCTCGCGATGCTGATGCTTCTTGTAAACATATCCGCAGTTCTATCATTTTACTCTGAGTCGAGCCTCACCCTCCTCCTCCTCTCGGAATTTTTGTTACAACTTGAACCTGACTCCCGTCGACAGTTACGATCAAAAAGCGAACGCTATCTCGCTCCCGTGTAGAAATGAAATATAGATCTTTCCTCGGCCGCCTTGGATCCGCTCGGCTGGTCGTGAACGCCTGTCATCGATATAACCTTCTTCTTTGCTCCCTTTCCGCACAGGCGTCAAATTTGAATTCGATTTTGAGGGCCAGTTCGCTCCGATCGCTATGGCAATGCTTAAAGAAGATCCACGACTTGAAAGAATGAGATTCGATCTCGTGCCTAAGCTTATCAACGAACAGGTCAGTCGTCTGAGACAGCTTCCTCAATATTTACCACACTCATCCAGACGTCTGTGCAAGTGAAGATCCGAGGAGTGTCGAACATCTGAGGGCGGCTTGGGTTCACTCCCTGCGCCGCTGAAAAAGAGATAGTTCGAAACACTTCGTCGCAGAGCTCCAAATCCGAGAGTCGACTGGAATCGTAAACACGACTCTCAAAGACTCATTAGCTCTCTGTGGACAGCCGTGACCACGAACGTACGACAGCGATAACGCTCTGGGCTCTCTGAGTTCGATTGATGCTGTCACGTCGAGGAGATCGAGAGCTGAACGCTCCTCACTTGTTGGGATTCGAGTTATCGTTGAACCGTAGTATATCTCAAACCGCCGAAGTTTCGAGCCATCCTCATCATTGAGCTCGTCGGGCGCTTTTTTAGGATTGGTCATTCCGTTGATTGCGCTGTTCATTCGGGTATAAACGAGGATCGTGTTAATTCCCAAACAGCCCCACAACGCCCGGGAGAAAGCTGCCTGATCTCTATCGACTCCAAAGACAAAATCGGCAACGTCACCAAAATGTACTCGAATCTGCTTCATGTCCCAGGATCTGACCCGTATTCATATCGCTCTCCGCAGGATTTTTGGCGCAATTACTTCTATCGCGTTTCTCTCGTGAAGCAATCCACTCAGTTGAACTCGTTGGCAAAGGCTGGCGACGGGGGCAGTACCGATACTTCTACGGCTTCGGGGCCGCAGACCCCCTCCGATGATGGCAAGGGTGAGTACAGCAGGGAGCCGCTCTCTGTCTTACGCTGTACGTGGCTCCGATTTTGAGGATAAGGGTCTCCAAACTTCACCCCCCCAATCGGCTGACGAACAGGGCCCCTGTGGCAGCCTGATCTCGTCATCTGATATCTGATCCTTTCTCGAGAACAGCAGCCTCTATCGGCAGGACATTTTTGGTTGTATTTTTAGGCTTTCGCTGAGGTCTTCCCGGATAAGTCAGTGGCTGAAATTTTTTCAGATGATGATGGTCAAGATAGTGGAATCCCTTCTGATTTCGTCTCGGATTCATGCGAAGGAAAGGTTAGCGACTTGGACGTTTAGGACCGCGAGAACATGAAGTAGACGGGAAAATTGGTAATGACGGCTTCCATCCGGTCCCCGGTATGCCTCCGAGTGAACCACGCGAGAACCTCAATCTCTTGCAGGTGAACGCCGAAGACCTTGCAAAAGGCATGCAGCAGCTTGGCGTCGGAAGCGTGACTGCAAAAACCGACGCCGATCTCGAGCAGGAGATCGAAAAGGAGTTGGATGGCTATGAGGTCGTGAGCTCAGAGGGAGCTCCGGGAACCGGAGCAGACGACGAGGATCTCGAAGATGAGATTCAAAAGCTGTTGTCCGCCACCAGGAAGTGAATCTGGTGGGTATTTAGTGTTTTTCTCTGGGGGCGTCGAAGGGGAGAGGCACGAAGCGATCCACGCCTTAAATTTGTTCGTTTGACTCCGTTTCCAGATACCGATCTGGAGCACGCGAGCTATGGAAATATGAAAGAGAAAGCAAGATATCGAGGAAGCTAAAATCATATTTCGTCAGCGTAGAGATTTAGTGAACTGAGCAGAAAGGAAAATGAAAGCGGATTTCGATTAGCTTTCTATGAGTCCGATGACGCGTAGAGTTAGTGCTCATACATATGGTCGACCGCGTTGGTGAAGAGGGCTACGATTTCCAGCCGAGACTCATTTTTCCGTTTGGTTTCCTTCCATATCGACACTTTCCACGTTTTTGAACGCCCTCCACAGCCACCAGAGGAACTGACGAATCTTGTATTGAGCTGGGACAGTGGACTGAGGCCTGCTAGGCCTCGACATGGACTACAGACATTATCGCCGGGTCGCGATCCCTGTCAGACCCTTGAACGCCGTTGGTGTCCAGAACTCGTCAATTCGTCCGTTCGTGTGAAGTTGAACAAGTTGTGAAAGTCGCTGAGAGTCGGAAACGGGAGGAACGATCCCGAGAGACGACGATTCTGAACCCACTCGGATGACTCGATCTTTGTGAAGCTTCGTTCCCGTTTCACCGCCTTTTGCCGCATTCTAGAAAGCGACCGTTCGTTCGAGTACATTGCCCTATTCACAAACTTGATCGGCCCCCTCTTGTTCTTTTCTGGCTATGCATCCCAGTCGTGCCGCATTGGAAAAAAATCCAGAATCGTCCGAAGAGAGCTGCGTGAGATTCCACCCGATACTCTAGATTGAATGGAAACCTTTTCCGTGCGTCGATCAGGCAGGCGCAGCGGCCTCCGACCCGAATTCGGAGCTCGAAAGCCTCTCTGGAAGCTCGGCTGCTGCGCGCAGGCAATTCGTACTTTGTACACCATTGTCTCGCACCATGACAAGGTGTGCTGTGTTTCTCCATTGTTCCAAAGAATTGCATGGATGATTCTGGACCGTAGCTCCCCGAGCTCCTTAGATCCACATCAAGGCAATCCCTTCATATGTGATTTTTAGATCCTGAGACCCGTATCTACGCATCAATAGTAGAGCGCTTTCGTCTTCGACAGGTCGACTCTTGTAGTAGCCTCGTCCAATAATGCTGATATTCGAGTGCTAACGTCTCGTAGCGTCGAGCTGGCATACGATCCCTTGACCCGACTAGAAACAAAAGGCGTTGGGAATCTACCTCCAACATCACTGTTTCCTCCAACAAGTTGCCTGATTCACCCGACGAATCATGGGATTCTTCTGAAATCCTCTATCGAAACGCCGAAATTCAAATACAAGATAAAACTAGAAATGTGAGAGTGGAACTTGATCCCTGAAATTCCAAAACTCAGTCGTTTTCAGCCCTCCCGCATCAAGACGCTAGTGCCGATGACGAACGTTAGAGCTCCATGAAATCTGACTGTTATGTTGTACATAGAGTAGACTATTTATATCATCCACTAGTTGGAGGAAAAAACCGAAAGGGAGTTTCACCGCCAATCTGTTATGTAAAAATTGCAGTTACAACCCCGGGTGAGCCGGAAGCTGACAATATGGTTACGACGACGATGATATCAACACCTTATGATCCAGAAGAAATGCGAAATTGTTCAAATAAAACAATTAATCAATTCAACGAAGTAGCGGTTGATTTCCTTCCGACGAATTCATCGAAGCTCATGCTGAAATATACGGTCATCGATGTCGCTCGCTCGCCTTCGAAAATCCACGAACCCCCTCTGACACTCATGCCAGTTGGAACATATGCTCCTCGGAAGTTTTTTCGATACTTACAGCGTGGGAGGTGGCTACTCTCAACTCGACCTCACTCAACTCCCCCTCCATCCGCTGAGACGGTGGACAGATTCAGCCAATCACATGTTTGGTAGCTGATTCATACATGCCCCACGAACCCCGATGCATGGGAAGCGTCGCTCACTTCCTGAAAATCTGGTTCTGGGTAGAAGCGCATGCCATCGAGCCAGAGACAGAGGCGCCCAAAGGAGTGCGCACAGGGGTGGAGCGGGAACGCTCCGTACTCTGTGGCCGTCGTCCCATATCCGACCACGGGTACCACAGGGAGAAACCCATACCAAGAACCTCGCTGAAGAAAACCATAGGAAAAATGGGATGAGGTGTCCTGCCCACAGAAGCGAAAGACTGCAGGCATGAAAAATGAAAATGTGTTTGTTAATCTAGACACCCTATGGATATGCGCTTCCATCCTAGCTGGGGGCAGAACAAGAGAGGAAAGGAGGAAAATCACGGAGTTAGAAATAAATTTCACAGACGTTAACAGATCTTCTAAAACGTATTTTTCCCAGAGTAATCAACAGGAAAATACATGACTGGATAGGAGAGCACGATATCCTGAGTGAGATGCGCAACGGATAACGACGAGACATACGAGGGGATGATTTACTGTTTATTCATGGTCACCTCCATCATAGAGATGACGAGGAAGGACGGTAGGGCGCTGAAAACTCCTCGACTGCTCAAAAGCATATGACAAAGTACACAGAGAAAAGCTCTGACAGATCTCATGCGAATTCGGGACACGCAGGAACCTCAAAGACCTACTTAGGGTACTCAATAGTGACAACCTGGGTTGTCCCAAAGATAGGGGGGAGGAATCGAGAAGAGTGAGGCTGAACCGAGGCCTAAGACAAGGATGCGCCCTGTCACCCACGCTCTTCATGTTATACATATCGAAGCTAAAAAAAAAGTAGAATCCGGCGAAGGGATCATCACCAGGACCTCTAAAAACATATTTGAGAGGCTAGAAACGCGAGAAAAACTACACCCGGGGATAGTTCACGCCGATCACCTAATTCTGATTCCTTATGCATGGGCACGGATTGAACAGCTGCTACAGATCAAAAAAGAGGAGAGTAATGAGCTGATTCTGGTATTCAACCCGATAAAATCAGCAACCATTGACTTCAACGAGCCGGGAAGTGGCCTGAACCCCGGGCTCGACATTCAGGGACAACTGATCCCAAGAGCGAAGCCGTATAAATATCTTTGGTTCCTACTAAGCAATGACAGGAACTACCTTGCTGAACAAGAGAAACTGTGGAAAGAGAAAGCCACGAAAACGCTCAGACGAATGTACGCCAAATCGCTGTGGAAGTTTAATAGGTGTGAGACGGCCAAGATACTAGGGGAGGCGACATGTGTGCCCGCGCTGACGTACTGCAATTCAGAACAATCAGAAGCAACAAATCAGAACATGTACTGATAAAGAATGGGGAGAAGGCATGGAAAGCGAAACTAGCCTAGGAATATATAGGCAATACAAAATACAAAGGCTTCCTAAGCACCAACTCTCTCAGAGCAAGATTCGAGCGAGGTGATGGCAAATGTGTACGATGCGGGCGTCACATAGAGTCCCTAGAGCACGTGATAATGGAGTGTAAGGAAGAACAGCGGAATGAAGCGGAGATCCGCAGAAGACGAGGCCTACATGAAGACTCAACGAGAGGAAATGTAGAGCGGACCACACGGAGTCTAGGAAGATGGGAGAGAGCAACGAAAGAACACATATCACGCACTTGCAAGATCAACGACTAACAATCCTTAGCAGCAGAGTGTCCTCGCCCCCGATTATGGGGTTTCTTGCTTACAAAGAGATATGTGTATATCGACAAGAAATGGTTGATAAATCAAACAATTGATCGAGATCGAGAATGGAAAGTCGCGTCGCCGCGATTTCGAACGAGAAGCGGCATATCAACCTGGAGGCGGATAAACGGAGGCTCATCTCCTTTGAAACGCTTCCAGCACGTTTCCAGGATGTCGACTCCGTTCTCATGAGCGCGTTGAGCTAAGCGAGCGAATAGAGGGAACTGCGCGAGCGAAGCCATGGCCCAGTTGACGGCAAGGCTCGAGTTGACGCCGCGCCGCGGTCCAGTTGACCGGTACCCCAGTATTTATAAATAGCGAATCAAACTCCGGTATCGCTACTGAAAGCCTCTGATAGATCATTGCTGCATCCAACCATCCATCTTGGTGGATGAGACTTTTTGGATGACTTTGGATCTTCTTGAGTAGTTTCCGTGAAAGAGCCTCTCGAACAGGCATGACTGAGACCATCGACCATTCCTGAAAAATTTCTCACATCTCCCTTCGGGCCCTCGTGCCATGACTGGCACCATGCAGGACGGGAAAAAGATTATCGCCGTGGGGAAACGAGGGAAGCGCGATGTAGGGAATTCAAGAGAGAACGGGGGCTGAATTAGTGGCATTCGAGTTTCGGGTCCCGCTCCGCAAGATCAGATTTTTTCGCTGGTTTAAAAGGCTGTGTCAAGGTTTCTGGTTCCGTGCCTCGTGACCTCTTCGAGAGATTTCCCACAAGCATCACTCTCGTCTGTCGGGAATGAAACCCAATCGTATGGACAGCCCAATGAGCTCCCCGCGGGCAGTTCCCATATTCGACGAAAGAACGGAGATGGTAACGACCGGAGGCTAACGATTCTCGAAGCGCACGTAGTATAGAAGTGGGTCAGTTGACACGGTTTCTATGACGACCTCCACCTCTTCGTGAAGTTTTAGTGCATGTCTGGGTGCATGTGTGAGCGTGTCTGTGCTCCCCTGACATGTATGTCGAAACGGTAGTTCGGGATACTCTTGCAAAGCACAGTCCTTATCTGGACGCATTCAAGATGCTCCCCACTACGAAGAGGTCCTCCTCCAGTACATCACTGAAGTCGACTCGAATCGCGCCCGCCACGCCTCAACAACGCAGGCGGGCGCAGACTCCCTCAGGAACCCGTGAATCAGGAGCAGAGTTCACTCTCGAATTTAACGGCGGCCTTCGAGGAGCCAGCTACAGGCTAACTATCAAGCAACAACCGGCAGGTGTGTTCTTGCGTCCCTGAGATGGCTGTGGCAATATCTCGATTCCGAACAACGCGACACATTCCCACTGCATTGGGTTTCAGTTGAGATCAAAGTGCCGCAATGGGTCCATGTCTCGAGAGTTAGAATTTGTGAGGCAATGTTTTTCGAGAAATTTTAAATCTCTCACTTGTTTAGCCAACTTGAATGTTGAACGGATTCCCAAGAAACTTTGTTCAGTTCACTCATTTCAAATGGTATCTTAGGAGGCCGAAACCCACTCACGATTTTCCACGGAGTTGTCTCAAACGGCGACACCTTGTCCTTCACCTCAAGGCGTTCCATGGGCCAGAATTTCAACGCAACCATCTACATCGATGCACTGCGCTATCATCAGCTGAGTGGCTGCTGTGAGAATCGCTACAGAGAGGGTTCAACTTTCGGGAATCGTCTAACTATCAGGAAAATCAACAATGTGAGGCCCTGCTACAAGTGTCAGTTTGAAAAAGAGCTTAAAAAGCAGAGATGACAGATCGTATTGCACTAGAATCCGGGAACGAAACTCGCCACACCCGTTAATTGTTGCAAAATGGGCCGCTGTAATAAAGTGCGGATAGGTATATCCAGCCAAAGATCTTTAAGAACGTGTGCATAATTTATTCTACCTCAGCCTCTATCGCTGATTACTTCTACGACGCTTTGTTCCATGAGCACGGGATCCAAGCACCGGTGTATTGCACTGGAAACAATCTCATCGAGAAGAGCGAAAATCACCTGCTCGTCCTGAACGAATCTGTGAAGGGTCAGGTGTAAGTTTCAACTTCGATCTCAAAATCTATCTACGCCGTCATCGTTGAGAGTGACGAATCGATTCTCAAGGATCTCACCTCCAGAGATACAGATGAAGGTAATGAGCATCGACCTGAACCTGTTGAAGACCGAATTTGCCGAATGTCTTCAGTCGTATGCATTCCAACAGGGTTTTCAGGGAAATTTTTATGATGCCTGTCATAACGGATATCCTGTTCGGCTCAACTTTACTCATGATCTCGATCTTCTCGGTGAAAAGTTTGTTGAAGTTCAAGTTGGACATCAGAGAGCATTCAGTATTGGCCGAGGGTGGTCCCCAGCGCTGTGAGAAAGGATAAGTTCTTCGACTAGAGTCACTGCTGCGTTCACGCCTCGAGCCCTCTTCGTATAGTTCTCCTGGAATGCGAGAGGACAAGCCTCAGAATCCATTTCCTCTGAAGTTCCAGTGGTCTCAGATACTTCATTGTGGGCGTCGCACTCTGCTCCTGGAGGAAACGCAGGAATTGATTGCACTCACCGATATTACTGTCCAATTGAGTCAAATCCTCTACAACTCGCTTCATCACGGCTCTGACGTTGCGCGGCTCCGCGCAACTGACCCAATTCCTGGCATCGACACTTTTCCGCAGCATGTTGGAGATGACATCCCCAGCTCGAACCACAAATGCTTGCAGCATGTCTTCCGATAGCTGCTCCACCTTTCGCACCAAATCCGACACGTCCGTCGCCATCCTGTTCGTCGCCACCGTCTGCGTCTCAATGGCATCGTCGCACATCCTGAAGATTTGCCTGATCAATGAGTGCCGCAAGTCTAGGCAAAGTTTTGACAAAACTAGCTGAACCAGGGGATTTCCCCCGAAGTCGCAGTACTCGGATCTCATTACATCCACAAGGAAGTTGATAAATTGTCCTATGAGATTCTTCTTGATCAGCTGCTCTGAGGTGAAGCTCCTAAATTGGGCTCGGCTCGAGGCGAACGTGACGTCAGGGGAAACGAAGTGCCTCATCTCCCAGAGGACGTGTTTCACTTTCTCCAGGATGGCCGCTTCGAGGTTCACCAGGACCGTGGGTAGACTTCCTTTGAAAGGTTGGATCAGCTCATGACGCAACTCGCCTAACTTATTCACGACACATTGCTTCATTTCGTCGAGGTAGTACAGCGTTTTGTTGGTGGCCGCATGCTGTATGATCTCGTATACTTTGCTGTTCAGATCCATCTGAGGCAGGAGGTTGTTTAGCGCTTGAACTCTTCGGAATGTTTTATCCAAAGCCTTCACGCAGAGCTCAGTATTATTGACTCGGTTCTCGACCTCTATACGTTCAGCGACCAATCTGAAATATTCTTCGATCAGGCTTCGCACGAAGTTCTGCTGCTGCTCCATAATGGAGGTGCCCACCTGACCGTTTCCGGATACGAACAGCTGAGCGTACGAAGCGATTATCAAAGAAATATTCCCAAGGAAAGAGTTGCATGAATGATCCACGAATTGTTGGACGTCCATGGGCGTAGAGTAGAGGAGATGGAGCTCTGGAGGCAGACCCGAAGGAGCGGGCGAGGTATCACCCTTTGCTAGAGAAACCTGTCGAACCAGAACCTCTAGATCCCCGTTGAGTGAGATGCTCGCCTGCTCCAGGTATTGCGCACAGAGCTTCTCGATGGGTTCATGCAATGAATTGAGCAGTTGAACGGCCTCGGAGAGGTCTTTCACGTTCACATGACGATCTTCGAAGCGCTCCAAGAGCTTGGCTTTGATTTCGTCGACGATTTGTAAGCATTCCGTATGGATATCTTTGAAGCAGGCGATGTAGGAATATTGACTTAGAATTGACTCCGCTGATGTGAATAGCGTCACGGCCTGGGCGAACTGACCGCTCTTCTTGTGCTTCCGCAGGTTTTCTGGAAGTTCAAATACTCGCTGCAACCTATTGAGTAAAGTTGAGGTCGTGTTGAGGTTGGCAACTTGTTGAGCCCGCTTGTGCAACGACTGTGAGACGTTCCCAGAGTACACGGAAATTTTCGACATGTTCTCAACGAGTGATTCCATTTCTTGTTCCATGGTTTGGAAATCCGTCTTCATCTTCTTGATTGTATCCGTGGCTGATATGAACTTATTATAGTTATCGTAGACGAGGCGCTGCATTTCGGAGTCAAGAAGTTGCACTTCCCGGTGTATCTGTTGCTCACGGTCCATAATTTCTGTCAAACGGTACTCTTTGAAAACTCTCTGTAGGTAGAGGTCGGGATTGAAATCAGTGCTATTGATGTTGTACGGGTCGAAATCGCCTGTCGGAGCTTCATCGTCGTTCGCGTCCATTTCAGTTTTGTCTGTAACGTTACACCAATTCCAATTTAGCTCACTGCTGAATCACGAGAGACGCTTGGTCCCACCGCAAACGTCAGAGGGAACGGATGTCTAGAATCCTCGGAAGATCTTTTTCCACCTGAGACGAACGATCCTCTATTGTATCTCCGAATTTCCATGATCCGTGAGAGAATGCGAAAGCGACGAAATTCGCCGACCGAGTTGAAACATTCGGGCTCCCGCTCTGATCGAATAAAGGAAACTCACTAGTATTCGTTGTGCGGTGAGTTTCACAATCCGGAACACAAAGAAATCGATGATAGCTGAATGACAGCTGCTCAGAGAACAGTTGTCGATGTTTTTCCCCGGGGGCAGTCGGAAAGTCAGCTGTTTATGAATGATGAGGTGATCTCTGTTAGATCGCTTCCATCGTGGTGAAGCAGCCTTTGGAGCGGGAGGCGGCCACAAGCGCTCAAAAAGTACCCAATGAACGCATTATTTAAGGGGACCGTTAGAGTATACGCCTTCCTGCGTTACCCTTGAGTTCGATCGCATTACGCACTCCTTCCAAGTCCCGGAGTTGTCATCTTGATGTGTGCGGGAGCTATGTCCCATCAAGGGAGCTCGTTGTATCAATAGAGCTTCGAATCGCCGGGAAAGATTCGCCGATCCGCTCCCTTCCTATTCACTCAGACCTTCTGTTTACTAGTTTACCGAGCCAAGGAGGAGCCCCAACCCCTGTTCTCCTATATTTGTTATCTGGGTCATCTGAGAATACCATCTGAGGAACTCTCGATTTGACTGTGAAACATGCTCGCCTCGATGTAAACTCTGGAATGGTGGTACTACGAACTACCGCTCGTTCTGCGGTGTTTCTCTTCTCATCTCGAGGGGGCGATTCCAGGAGCAATCCATTGAAACCTCCTCTGGATCATTCGCTGGCTCCGCTTTGCATGAGCCCTACTTAAGGTTTCCGGGCCCTCCATTCAAATGTGGACAGAGAATGCGAAACCGAAGCTCTCAGATCTCTAGCAAGAGATCAGTGGCTATCAATAAAGAACGAAACTTCGAGTTCACGAATGATTCTGAGGCTTCTATAGGCATGGAGGCACACGAATGCCGGTGAAACCAAAATCTGAGCATTCCTTTTCATGGAACAACGATCGATTGCGGGTAGGCCTGTCTTGGCTTGATTTACCTAGAATCTCGTATGAAGCTTGGATAGGCCTTCAGCATGGGCAGGAGCCCCATGCCGTCGAGCTTTCCGCGATCGGAATCATCAAGACAGAACCACTCGCCCGAAAAGAAGTGTTCTGGTTCATGCCCCGGGGCCCTCTATCAATCCCTTACGGAGCTTTCCGAATCCCGCCGGACACTTCTGGTAGGTCCCTCGTTAGTTCTTTCCCGAAGTCTAGCTGTGAAGCTCTTCGTGTTCTCAGAACCCTAAATTGTGGAAAAAAAATCACGGTTACTCTCAAATTTACAGCGTGAGACCTTTCCATTCGCTTGGAGGGGAAGGAGACCGGGAAGTTCCGAAAAGCTCTGCGCCATCCTCGAACTCTGAATCAACGGCAACAGTTTTGCAGTGCCCCCGCTCTCCCTGTACATGCACTCGGTCTGAAGGAGAACCTCGGGCTCCATGGCTGGCCGACTCATAGGGAATATATCCCCGCATCTCTCGCAGATCTTCCTTTCAATGATTCCATGAAAAAGAGGAACTTTGAATAGGCCTACCGCTTTGGAGTAGCGTTTTCTCCAATGTGTCCGGTGTAGAGCAATGAGAGTTGCCCAGTTAGGTCTTGAATATTTACAAAATTTATTGAAGGATTATGAGTACAAAGAAAAGTCAAAGACTCGCGTCATCGTTGCTCTCGTGGTTGGTTCATTCCACTGTGCAGTGTGAATGAGTCGCATAGTCGACTCATCGTTTTAACAATAATGACTTCGAAATGCGCTCGATCTCCTACGTCGAAATAAGTCGAAAACCATATAGCATATTCACTTCAAGGGATGTGTAAGCTTCCTCCAAGCGGAATGCAGATTCAAATGACCACGCCTGATTGAACTCTCTTCCCTGGTTTTAACACCTCGGACTCGATGGAGGCCGCCGAGGTGAGAGCTTGAAAGTAGCTTCAACGAGAAATTTCAGTCGAGTTCTCAGAGATGGAGAATTTAAAAGAATTCCACAGCACGCGACTCCGCGAGCGTGCGCCATTACTAAAGGCGATGATTCTTCCCGAGAGTGCGGCCCACTGTGACAAAACCCGAAGTTCCTCTAATCGACAATGTGGTCGACCCCGGCACCGGATTCATACCGGCGCCACATTTTCTCAAACAAATCTTCCAAATTTTTGGTATAGTTTCGCACGTCAAATAGCGGAGAGTCGTTCTTCTGTTTCCAAACTTTGGCTCTAATGAGTTTGAGGTACTGCTTATCGTTTCCAAGACGGATGGCGATGTTCTCATAGTCTTTACGGTCCTTCGCGATCAACTCCGGACACCCGAGACACGTCAATTGGGACGAGGCAACCCGAGACGCGAGCGACTCCAACGGGAGGGTCACCATAGGCGTGCCGGCCCACAGCACGTCCATTCCCGTCGTATGTCCGTTGCATAGAGGAGTGTCAAGGCACACGTCGGCCAATTGGCCTCTGCGGACGTGTTCTTCCTTTGCGGCGACATTGGAGAAAATCACCCGATTTTTCTCGAGGCCGGCTGCTTGGACCTGGGCTAGAACCTGCTGCTCGCCCACGGCAGGGAAACGTAGAAGCCAGAGCACAGAGTTTGGCACGCCCTTCAGAATATTAATCCACATCTGGAGGGTGTCAGGGTCGATTTTGTAGAGCTGATTGAAGTTGCAATAGACGATTGCATCTTCGGGCAATTCATACTGCTGCCGAGTGGTTACCAAAATGGAGCTCGGGGCCTCTTCCCCCGTGGCCTCCCTCGGGTTGGCGGTGGCGGCCGCTCCGCTCTGCAAGACGACACCGTCCACATCAGCGGCTTCCTCAGTTCCGGCGAGGACCTGTTTCAGGCTCGCTGACGTGGTCGGAGGCAAATCGATGACAGTTTTCACAACTTCGACGACGGTCGATGTTGGCGCAGCGGTGGCGCTCGGCGCAGATGTGACCACCGCGACCTCTGTGATCTTCTTGATGTCGATCTTCTCGATGATCGGCGTCAAGTCCGTCGCGTTTACAACGCTGACATTGTCCTTCACTTCGGGATTGTTGATGATCACTCGTTCGATCAGATGCGGGAACATTTGTTTGTGATCGCCCACGAAGAACGTGTCCTTCATATAGGCTAGCTTCTCGGTGTAATGATCGGCGAGGCACAGCGGCGAGGTCACCTCATCCGTGACGATGTAGTCCATGTAGTCGGCTCCCGAAGTTCCGGGATAACCAAGCCACATGACTTGTAACGGCGCAGGTTTCAGGGCGAAAATTTCGTTACGGGCTCCTTTCGTGTAGCCGTTCATGTTGACGAGGATGTGTATGCCGTCGTTGTAAATTCGTTCAGCCATCGCTCCGACGCAACTCACACTGCTGAAGTCCACGAAGTGGTCGGCTCCTTTGGAGATCTTTGAGCGGAACGAGGTACCGTCATCGGCCGAGAGCGCGTAGCAGAAGAGTTCGATCCTTGATTTGTCGTGCATTCCCGGAATACTTTGCATGAGGTGCGATGTTGGGTGATTGCCGAAATCGGAGCTCACATATCCGATCCTGAGTCTTTCGCGGGCTTTCCGCTTGAGTGGATGATTGTATGGCTCTTTGTGCAGCAACTGGATCTGGGAAGGGAGGACTCGTTTCAGATTAGTCGGGAAGGAACGACCGAACCGCTAGAGCCGGCTTTCCGAGATCAAATCAAGAATCACATGGAATGTATATCTTTGTCGGTACCTTTTCGTTGCACAGATTGGCGTGCCTCGCAGCGATTCCCTTCCTCTGCTCATGGGTTAGCGGGTACAGCATGGAGTGATGGGGATGCACGGAAGGCAACCGGCCTTTCTCTAGTTGGTCCGCGACGATGGCAACGAGCTTCTTCATACGATTACCGTAGTCCGACCAATCGCAAATTATTTGTAGACAGTGTGCCAGGTTGCAATACGCGTCGGGGAACTCGGGCTTCAGACGGAGGGCAGTGCGATAGCTCTGTATAGCTTCGGGAATGTTCCCGGAATCCTTGTGAATGGATGCCAAATTCGAGTGGGCGTCAGCGAACGCTGGGTTGATAGTGATCGCCCTGGAGTAGCACTGCATCGCTCCCTGGATGTCGCCCAACTCTTTCAAAGTGTTGCCCATGTTAGAATAGGCGTCAGCGAACGTGGGCGATATGCGAATAGCTTCCCTATAGTGCATGAGAGCTTCGTTGAGTTTTCCCTGCTGCTGGAGCACCGACGCCAAGTTACTATGGGCCGCGGCGAATTCCGGGAACACATCCAGAGCCTTCGCATACAGCTTCGTGGCGTCTTCGATATGGCCCTGCTCTCGTTTGATGTTGGCCAAGTTGTTTAACGAGTCCGCATGACTCGGCATCAATCGGAGGGCGGTGTTGTAGCACTTCTCCGATTCATGTACATGTCCCTTTTCTTTGAGAGCATTCGCCAGATTGCAATAGGCATCCGGGAAGTTGGGCTGCAAGTCGATTGCCCGCTTGTACGTCTCTATAGCCATGTCGATCAAGCTGTGTGAGGACAAAACTTTCTTCGTTAGTGAAGGGCTTCGTGGGAATCTCAATTTCAAATCGCCTCCTTCCGGTTCGTTCCTCTCACTTACCCTTGCTCGTAGTAGACACAAGCGAGATTCCCATGCACCACAGCATTATTCGGAGACAATGAGAGTGCGCGAAGATAAGCTGCCACCGCTCTATCGAAAATCCTAGCCTCTTTCAGAACGTTGCCGAGATTGATGTAAGCGTCGAGGAAGTGTGGGTCCAGTGCCACCGCCTGATGGAGCGTACAGCGGGTGAATATCGCAAGTAATACGTATGAATCAAGAGTTTTAAACCGATCATCACGACAGGAGTTCGAAGGTGGATCACGAAATACTGACCTTCTCGAAGTGATGTATGGCGAGCCAGACTTCGCCTTGGCTGTTGAATACGCAGCCCAGGTTGCTCCACGCAACGGCGAACGTTGGACACGTTTCTATGGCTTTGAGATAGCACGCCTGGATTGAAATAACTTGATTAGACAGTCCTCGGAGAACAGAACGCGGCGCGAGCATCAGGCACCTGAACTCCAGTCGCTGCGCGGTTGGTTATAGGATAGGAGAGCAGAACCCAGCCGAGAAATTGGTCGGTAAGCACGCGGCTGACAGGGATCGCATTTTGTTGCGCAGCGGGTTCTCTTCCAAAGAACGGACATTGCATGTCGCTCCGGATATTCGGTCCATCTCAGCGCGGATGGATGCATGGCAGAAACGCAGCGCGGTAGGGGGAGAATTCGCAGCGCGGTTCGCGGCGCCTCACCTGAATCTCACTCTTTCGTCTCGCCGAATGTGGACCTGTCGCTTCTGAGTCCAAAGCACGACTCCTGATTTACCTAGTGTCTATTTCATGTCTCACAGCAGGCGCTCTGAAGTGAAGAAAGGCAGCGGCCGCTCGGATCCGGAGAAAGCTCCGCTCCAAGCCTCGGTCGCTGATTCTCTTCGCCTCGTGCAGTCACCTCCAGGCTATCTAACGCCGTTCATTGAACCGCGTCGTCATTTCGACTCCGTCTCGGTGAGTCCCGCTAAGGAGACCAGGGAGGTTAACGGATATCTATCCTCACATTCTCGTACATACTCGCTCTAATTTGCGTTGCGTTCCAGTGAAAGTAAGGTGTTGGCGATAGAACTGTCGAGAGCTCGAGTCAAGACTTTGCTCCGTCGCCAACGGATTCCTGTATCCAACGAAATTCTATCGCCATTTTCCACCTTCCCATCACTTCGAGTTTGTGGTCTACTTTGCCGGTGTACTCAGCGCTGTTCTTCTATCTTTTCTCGCCATCGCTCCACTAACTAGTCAAATTGAGGCTTGTGCTTTTGGAAATATGTCCAAATCGGAACTGATTCGCAAACTAGGTTTCGATTCCCCAACGTAGACGACAACAATTTGCGAGAACCAACAAAGAGAAGTAGCAGTAGAAGTCCGCCACGACTATCTAGTTTTAGCTTGCCTTTTGCATTGACGTAGATCATTTCAGGTGGTCATCTGATAGTCAAACCGTTGGTCGTCATCTCTGCTCGTCCGAGGCGTTCTGATTACGTTGGCAGCACTGTATGACGTCGACACACCTCTGCTAAAGATCACCTCGGCCATAATTCGCTATGGCAGACAGGATTTGCGACGAGTGGATCGGGCTGTCGTAATGAAGTTTAAACCTAATGTCTTTCCAGGTAATCACCTTAATAGAATTCTCACAGATGCTAAATGCCTCCAACGAGATCGCAGCGCCGTGACCTGCAGCATGACCTCTCTCGAAGTCCCATCGTATAAGGCATGGGTCGTCAAACTTTCCCGAAGTTGGCACCTCAGGGTGCCGCAGCGGTAGCCCGCCGAGGGAGTGCCGAGTGGGGCCGAAATCTATGACCAGACCGCGGCGACAATATCCTCAAAGGATGATGAAAACGACGCAAAGAATCGTTCGGCCTCATTCGACAGCCCTTGCCACCCCTAGGCACTGTTGGGACCCTGGGGTGCCGCGGCACACAGTTTGACGCGCCTTGATACAAGGTTATGAGCTCAATTCTCTCTTCGGACTCTTACGAACCGAGGTCGGAGTTAGTCGCTTGAAGCGAGCCACCAACCCGATCCAGTCTGACATGCAGGAAAAGCGAGGTCGATCTCGTTGAAGCCAGCTCGTGTAGTTTGCATGTAGCTATGAGTAATTAAGGAATTATGTTCCGAATGCAGTGAAGTTTCCAAAACCTCTCGGCTCGAATCGCACGCGGTTCTCCAGATGGGGGTTAGAGAGCAGCCTTCCGAGACGTCATAGCGGAATACTCTTGTGATTCTCTCCGAAAGATTTGTTCCAACCCACATCTGCAGAAATAGCTCGACAAGTGCGAAATTCGAAGTTGAACCTGCCTAGGGTCCCGCTGATCGCATTTCTCGAAGTGCTCACCAGCCGAACATGTTATGACAAGTTCACGCCGAGCCTCTCCAGCAGCTCTTTGCTGATCGCTCGCAATGATTTGCGACGGGGTTCCAGACGACTGACTGAAACCTGGTTGGAAACAATCCACAATTGCACGTACCCCACCCTCAATAGACGAACACGATCTTCAAAAAGCACTTGGACGCCTGGAGAAGCTCTTCACGTTTGCCGCTATGCTAAGCTCTCACATTAAAAGCCCGACTGCATGTCAACTCCTCAGCTTTTCAATGCTGGGATCGCTTGCTCCCCACAGAGCTCCTTATTCGCCGCTGCCGCTGTCGCCGCCGCCGCCGCATTGGATTATCCCACAGGGAGGATATTCGAGGCACTCGCCTAAAGCCATATTGATAGCGCCTGCTTGCGCGCATGGCTGTTTGCCTGTCGTTTCGCGTCGCCGCGCTTAGCCGCGAATATTAGCCGCTCCACGGAATGTATGCCGCGCCGAGGATCGATGGAGGACCAGTTCTGAGGGTCACGCAAAGGTGTGGTCTAGCTGCTGGAGCCTTGTTCTAACTGTAGAGAAACGCTGCAAGAATACTCAAGTGCGACTGGTCCGCCATCGAGCTCGTCAAGTTCGTGGTTTATCATGCACGCTGCGCGAGCTCCCCAAGGCTTCTCGACACGAACAGGATGAAGCTTTTCCGAAATACTGAACCATCGTTTCTGGTCGAAAATTTTGAGATCTACAGGATCCGACTCGGACGAATTGGGATGCTTTCGAAGGGTTCAAAGTTCTTGAGACCGTGTTCGCCCGCTTGAGGATGAAGGTCGTATCATCAAGCTCAACTCACCTTTGCCTCGTCAAGTCTACCTAACGCCTTGAGTAGGTTCCCGAGATCTGATCGAACACAATAAAGGTCCTGAAAGCAAGAAGGCATACTCAGGGAAGTCCGGTAACCCGGGTAACAAGGTCGAGATCTGACAATCATTCGACGCTTCTTTTTGATGTGGACGTACCGGATTGTACTGCAAGGCACTGATGTACGCTTGAACGGCTTGCTCCATGTCTCCGGCAGCTACCAAAGCGGCCGCAAGGTTTATGTATCCATCAATGAAGTCCGGTTTGAGTCGCACGGCTTGACGATAGTTGTCCAAAGCCTCTTGCAGATGACCACGCTCTTTCAGAACGTTTCCAAGATTCGAGTACGCTTCGGCTAGTAGAGGGTTTTGTTTGATAGCCAATGTGCTGAACTGAGCAGATCTGCAAAAGACACCGTGCGTTTTGGTCACTGGTTGGAAAAATGACACAGCCAACTCGCTGCTGCAATCATACAAAGTTCGTTCCCGATGCAGGTGTCAGGCCTATCCATATCTCGCCGCAGAGATCCTGGATCTTCAGAGCCACGCCGAAGCTAAGCCTTGACGGCTTCCTACGGCGGAGGAACGGCTCGCGTTTCAGCTGAATCGCTGGAACGAGCGACCCCACGCGTGATGTTTCCTAAGTCTAAGACTCACTTATCAAGCCTCCTGCACTGGAAATGTATGCTGCTGAGAAGAAGTAGGACCCCTGTGTTAGTCGGATCCTGTCTCCACAGTTGCATGCAATGTCTCTCAGCGTTGTCATAATCGCCTGAGGTGTATTCTCTGTGAGCGAGTTCGGCTAATGCTGAAATTCAAAGAGTCAAACTTGTAGACAACCCTTCCGTGCTCGGCCATTTACAGGGTCGCGTTCGGATCGCGCGAAAGCGATACGACCGAGCCATCATCGATACAATATGCTCGACCGGTCCACAGCTTTCTGAGCTCCTTCCAAGGTCAGGGTTGCTCAGCTATCATTCAATGTGGATCCGCGGAAAGTTTCCACCACGGAATCACAGACAGTCTCCGAATAGAGAGCTGATGCGTCGCTCTCGATTTCGAGCGGAATGCTCGAAACGACAATCTCACAGGTCGAACTCACTTTGAAAAGCGGCAACGGAAGACGCCATCTCGGATCGGCTGCGTTTGTGGCCGTTCGCCAGCTGCGCTGTAAAAGGAAGGCACCGCCTTAGTCCGACTCGAACCGTACGCCACGCAGCTGCACAAGCTATGAGCGTCCTTTGCACAGTTGAATGCTCCTTGGCCTACGGACGCTTCCTAACAGCGTCCGAACGCGAGGTACACAGCGTCCTCCTCGAAATGGTGAGAGCTGCATCAAGTTTCCGCCAGGTGAACTGCCTACGATATTCTCGCCTTCATCTAGTTACCATTCAGGGACTCTTGAGTCAACGAAGACATTCCCTATGAGACAAAGGATGCACCACCATGAAGCAGATCAAGCATTCGCTGCAGTGTCTCCTGGGGAGCTGCAGCAACACAACAACGCAGGTTATCACGCGTGTCGTCTGCTCTCGTGAGGTCGTCTGCGGAACTGAGAGCACTGGAGAGGGGAGGAA
Organism: Phytoseiulus persimilis; assembly: GCA_037576195.1. NCBI lineage: Eukaryota > Metazoa > Arthropoda > Arachnida > Mesostigmata > Phytoseiidae > Phytoseiulus > Phytoseiulus persimilis. Next base: position 34,234 of record JAQZDE010000048.1, on the reverse strand, counting down.
TTCGAAGAAAACCGAGTCTATCAGAATTGTTCGTCGTTTTCAAGCCTCGATGTGCAGTGGGGTCGAACGGGAAGATCCCAGCAGAACTTTGTTGAATAGCTCCTGGAAGTTCAGTTTACTCTGAAGTCATTCCTCATCTGAAGGTCCAGCTTCACCCGGAAGCCTGCTTGACCCCAGGTGGTGGATATACGTGAACATTCTGGAGACACTTTCCTGATTCGGTTTCATGCTTGCAAGTCTCACAACGCTGACGGGCGAGAAAGTTTCAGCTAACACCCGTCCAAACTTTCGCCCCAGCATTGGAATGTAGTAAGACTCGTTCCCACCGTTTCCGGGTTCTCGAACCTCAGGCGCAGCCACTGTAGAATCTCTCTATGATTCGATCTCCTTGCTCGCCAAAATGGACTCGTAGAGTTCTCACGGAGTTGAGACCCTCAGGAGCGACCGGCGCCCCCAGAGAGGTGGTCCTCCATCGTGGCAGGACTGAAGTTTGAGGTCAGATTGCGTGATGTGGTGAAGTGAGCTGCGACCCCAGAGACATGGACTGAGCTAACAGATTCACTGCCTCTCGCCCCACTACTAGATCTAGAACCGAACAAAAGTATTCCTCCTTCTTTCGAGGAGGAATATGAGGGCGGCCGGCGTGATAGTGATCATCGCATGCTTCCAGTGGGCCACAGGCCTGTTGGGGGATCCCTACAGGATATTGAATGTCCCTCGGAGCGCCTCTCCGAACGATATTCGCCAGGCATACAAAGATCTGGTGAAAGAATGGTGAGTGATGATTTCGGTTTGGAAACGGCGCTCAATTCATCGAGGAATTAAGGATGCGTCTTCGCGCAGCTTTCTGGATCGCATTAGGATATGAGGATGCATAATTCTCCCCATGGAGCTGAGATGCTCTTTCGGCAGCGCGCTTCCGACTACGTCCCGCGCAGCCTGTGCTCTCTGTCTCATAGAAGTTCCAGCTGCAAGTCCTTGAGTGAGAGCCCGCTCTCATCACGGAAGCCAGTCATCGAAGAAGCGACGAGAGTGGAAGGACGAGTTTGCAGAGAAAAGCGATTTTTTCTGACCGTTCTTGAAGCGTTACGGAGAACGGCGTTTATTCATTTAGAGCGCTATTCGGTCTAGATATCCTGCTCTATCGACAGATCAGGAGTATTCCGCAGCGGTCTTTCCGCCGAACGGAGAGGGGCTTTCTTGGCGGAAGAAAGTCAGTAAGACAACGGGGAGTTCTTTTCTATATTTAGCTTTCACTTCGCGCCGAGCTGAGCGTAATAATAGAAGGTGCCAGACCTCTTCGTCAGCTGTCCGAGAACACACTGTATTCCGGCCCACAAGAAACACAGATTCCAGCCCTGGCTGACTTGATGTGATTGTTATACATGGGTCAAGGGCTTGTACTCAATCGAGCCAATCGATCCGAATTCATGGATTTCCGAATGAATGATACATCTGATTGCCCTATTGAGCGCGACGACTTGTCATTGTTAAAATTAGCGTTCCCTGATTCATGCTCATCCTCGTCGATGCGTGGGGATTTTCTCCGGATTCTCGGAGATCGGCGCGAATTTTGACATCCTCGATAGTCCTCTATTGGAAGCATATCCGGTCGCCTTGTCTATCTTTCCGACGCGTGGAAAAGTTCGCCAGATCCCCAGTACGCTAGGACATCGATTCATCTACGTACTGCTCCCTGTTCCATTTCGCTGGGCTACTACTCTCAAGGGAGAGCGTTTTCCGAATCAGCAATTCCCCAAGACTCAGATGTCTCGCCCTTTTTTCCGCAGGCACCCGGACAAGAAGAAGGACGACAGTTCCGCCCAAGAACGTTTCATAGAAATCAAACAGTCTTACGAGTTGTTGATGGACCCTCAGAGGAGAAGAGAATTCGATAGACATGGATGGACGGAAGACACGCCAAACTTCCGCCGCAGGCGAGCAGAGTACATCCATCGGTAAGCATCTAGCTGGTGCGGATTCATACGAAAACGTACAGTCTGCGTCGTAATTGCTTCGAATTCACGAAATAGATCTATAAACCGGGAACCTCGTCGCAGGTATGATTTTGATCCGTTCGAACCAATGTATGGAGCGGAGAGGCCGCTGCTGGCCATCTATCATAACATGACGATCACCACGAAGTCATACGAGAACCGCGTTCTACCAGACTCGCACAGTCGACTGTGGTTACTCATGTTCTACAGTGACCACTGCTCACCATGTCTGCAGGCCGCGCCGCTCTGGCATCGTATACAACAGGTGAGTTGGCTCAACTTCTCCGAGGAGCCTCGCTTTCCATCGACCGGCTGACTTCTGCAGTGATTTTCGCCGACCGGAAATTTTATCGCTGACCGAAACGCCTTATCCTCCGATGGTTCTCCTCCCTGATACAAACTAAGTGAAAATACTGATGTCTGCGAATCCTGTTGCAGGAGTTGGAACCAATAGGTATCGAGTTCGGAGCGGTTCACGCGGAACACGAAGAGGAAATCCGCCGCAAATTGAGCATCACAGATCTGCCATACATTGTGGCAGTGATCGCAGGACGCGCAGTGCCATTCGGTGAAGAGCACCTCTCGCTGACCAATGTTATCAATTTCGTGAGGAAAACATTCGAACTGAAAATTATCGAACGCTTGGAGGAGAAAAACCAAGTGCCCACATTTCTGTCAGCGTGGAAGACCGACGACAAGGTGCGAGCAATATTTTTCTCTCAGACGAAGCAGATCAAGCTACGCTACATGCTCGCCGCCTTCAAGTTCCGCGACTATGTCCACTTTGGTTTCGTCTGCATCGAGAACAAACAAGCGGAGAGCATACGACGGAAATACAACGTGCTGCCAAAGAAAGAGACACTTCTGCTTTTCAATGAGTACTCCAGCTCACCATTCGCCACGGTCTCCATGCCTGAACTGTCGACTCAGACATTGCATGACGCCATCAACGCCAACAAGTTCTTGATCCTACCTCGCGTCAGTTCGCAACCCGTCTTCAATCAACTCTGTCCAAACGAAGCCTCTCAGAAGATCAACCGGCGTCGTCTCTGTGTCATTTGGGTCACGGTACCGCACACGAACAGTCTGAGCGAAGAGCGCCGATCCCAGCTCCGTCTCTACATCAAAGGCCTCAGTCCACAATGGAAGGAACGCGTGTCATTCATGTACATGCAGAAGGACAAGCAGAACGAGTTCATCGAGGGTTTGCGCGGCGGGAACGGCGTCCCGACGGAACCTTCGGAGCACTTCGTCATAATCTGGCGACGAAACGACCAATTGGTGGAGTACCAATGGATCTCGAAACCGTGGACTGGAGACGCGACCCAGATGAACGCGAGCAAAGAAGAGCTCAGCGTGGTTCTCGCGAGACTCCTCCACACAACCGAGGGTTTGGCTTGCGGCAAGGCACGCCTGCGCACGGTCACCGACGAAAACGCGCAGTCCTTGGTCACCCGCATCCTGAAACGACTCGCCCTGATGGCAGATGCCCTCAAAGACAATGTGACCAAGTATCAGGTGTTGCCGGTCATATCGGTTGTCGCTTCCTTCGTGTTTATCGTGCTGATCGGTTACTGTATGTCGTACCTAGTGCAGCTGGAAGAAATGAAAATACGAAGGCAGGGAAAGGAGGTGCCCGGCTCGAGCAAGCCTCGAAACGAATGCAAGCTGAGCATTCACGAACTGAGAGGCGAAACATACAACGGTCTAGTCCGACTGTTAAAGCCGGGATGTCGGACCATCGTCCTGCTCGTGGACGCAGAGTCGAAGCCCAAATTGCTGCCGCAGTTTTTCAAAGCAGTTTTTCCGTACCGGAAAAACAAGACTCTGATGTTCGCGTTCATGATGCTCGAGAAGAATCTGGAATGGTATCGCAGACTCCTGCTCCAGACGCTCGGGGAGTCTTCCCATCGACCACTGAATATCAACCCAAAGAACTGTATCGGGACCGTACTGTCTCTGAACGGCCACCGAAAGTACTTTTGTGTATATCACGCCAAGCACCGCGAGGAAGAACCTCGGAGGGATCGAGAGCGTGATCGGGAGAGACGGGGCACGTCAGCACTGCCCCAACACCTGCATCACCCGCCTGGATCTTTTCTAGGGTTCGACTCCTCTGACTCGGAGGTCGAATCAGACGTGGAAAGTGGCCGATTGATAAAAGCGACGGACAGATCCCGAGGAGGCAGCAGTGTAGGAGGTGCCACTTCCAGTAGTGACCTTTACGGCTCAATTTTATTCGAAGAGCACCTCTTAGACGGGCTTTCCTCCTGGCTAGACAAGCTGTTCGATGGAACTACTCGGCGGTACTACATTCAGTACTGGCCTGAGTGCATGAAGTGAAAACGTGGAAGGATGAACGAGCGGAAGACGGAGCGAGGTCGGCCAGAAATAAGAAGGTGACTGTAACTCTTCCTTTCAGAGAAAAGCGATGCGATGCAAAAATGTGGTTTTAAAAGTTGTTTTGGCAGTTAGGTAGGAGGAATTAACTCCGATTTCATAGTGCGAATGCTCTGTGTTAGGATTCAGCCGAGATCGGAAATGAGAACACCAACGCGAACCTGAAAGCGGAGGGTGTGTCTGATTGTGAAACCACAAATCCATTCATCTCTTCATACGGAGTCACAAGTATAGTTCGCGTTCATGTCAGACCGAATGATTTGAGGCTATGATTTCCGGCAGAGGGAGGAAGCGGAAGAAGGAAAACTGCGTCGAACTGAGTAGCTTCCTAGGTAGCTGGAGCGATTGATGACTTCCGATGGTAGAACTTTCATGTCATGGGACGAACCAAAGGTTTCTGTACATAGTCTCTTCCCCTCCGCTTGGGCGATCACGTCGCCTCCTGTTCACCTTTTTCTACAGTTTGTATCTAAAGCAGCAAGCAAGCAAGCAAACGAGCACATTCGTTCTAAAGTTTCCATCTTGGGAGCATCTTTCACGATCGCCAGCACTACGGTCATCATACTATGATATCAGTTTCAAGGCACTCGTCACAGGATAATACCGAGTCCCAACTTGTGGCTTCGATGAAATGGATTCTGAGAACATTTTTCGCTGGCTCATAAAACATTTTCTCCGACCTGTGCAAGAGATCCACTTTCGACGTTCAAGCCGAAATAAGAGTGCCGTCAATATTATCCTTCTCGATTGACTGCTAGTTATGTTTTGTCGAGATTCAAGCTAGCAGCATCGGAGATAAACCTCAATCGTTGACGATCCTTCAGCATGCTCGACCTAGAGTTTCAGCGACCGATAATAATTATACTCGGGTCCTCCGAAGGAAACTTAAGGTTTAACCTCTGCTATCTGCTTGTCGCGCTGATACCGAAGTTCGAGTTGCTGCCAGAAAAGAGGCCTGATAATTCCGAGCGCTTTCGAGCCTCCGCAATGTTCGAAACGCTCCCATGGATAACGGTGGCGGGTCTTCGGTCTGATTACTCACGCGCGAGAACATTGCTCCGGAATCAGAAGATAAATCGCTGTCTACGTTTCATTAGCTCTGTGGATATCATCCGGCCTGATGTTGAGTAAGGCTGATTTTCCCTCCATTGTTGCTCCGACCTGTGTTCTGAGAAGCGTCAGAAACCCTCTTTTCGAGCATCAGTCCGATGAAATTGACAAAACGTCCTGCGAAGAATGATGACCTTTCCACAATTTTCGGAGCTATCATCATCACATTGGAAGGGAGAGATTAACGTTTCGCGAACCGATAATCCAATGGCTCGTTCACTCCAGTACGTGGCAGGGATTTCGCGAGCGTGGATATCATCGGCTGCGTTCAGCCCTCATTTCGTGAAAACATACCGGTCGCTTGATGGTTCAGGGAGTCGCTCACTCGAAGCATTTTCGAAGTCGGAGGGCACAAAACCCGCTGATTTCGCTCACTTGGATGGGATGATCGAGATCAGTGAGTTTTGTACAATAAGGATGTCGGCTCGCGGTACTCATCATGTGCAAATGTTCTGCCTCTTCCAGTCGAAACGAACTCCCGGCGAGCACTCGGACGCATTTTCTTCTGTCCGATGTCAGATCAAAGAGAAAATTATGATATCGATTCAGATCGTGACGGATTAGTCCCAAACATCGAGAAACTTCGTTAGAAACATCAAGACAAGTCGTTCGGGGCATGGATGAGCCGAGAACGACTATGATTCAGATGAAACAACTCGTAGAGATATCATTGTCGGAGCCGCTCGCGAGTCGGGTCAAAATCGAATCTCGAGGAACAGATTCAACTCGAACAAGTAAAAGGTAACGTCAAGCTCTGTTCAATTAAACAGATTGAACAGGCTGACCCGAGACACAGGTCGAGCCAGCAAACGATCGACAACCTTACGCAAGCAGCATTTATGCCCAGACGGGTCTGCGGAGAGCCGTTCACAATGTCTTCTAGTCATGATTTGAAATCTCACCACTCAATAGGGATCATCTAGTCCTGGCATGTTCAGAGAATGATAAGTCGATAGTTTTCGATCCGTTCATCCTCGCTTTCCCCAAGAGGACTGAAACCATGACACCAAACAGGACAATGAGCAACAAGGACGCCAGCCTCACTAGTAGAACGATATACAGCTGACCATACCATAAGCACCGCGAAGAGCCATGATCACCACCACTTCAAATCACTTTGAACATTTGTGATGAAATGGGTAAACGAAAGCAAGCAGTCGTGACCATTATGACCCCCAATTCTCTGAGGGATTCGAACCCCAGTCAGGATAACAACAGCTTCTTGCGGGACTTCTTGTTCATACCTAGAGCATTGTTTCCATTGTGAAGCTACTTTTTCATAAATCATTTGGCTTACTTGTTTGCTATGAGTCGACTATTCAATGTCAACGTGATTATTTATTGATGATGACAATATATTTAATAAAATATTTCGAAAATCCCAGGGGACCGTTCCTTCCATAATATTGTAGAAAGGAACGAAATTAGGTGAACGGCTATCAAGGAAAACGAGAAATTGTCAACCAGAATACAACGCTTTTACTGGTCCCGATGCCTCAAATTACCAGCTGAGATTGCAAAAAGAAAGTACAAATGATACAATCGATCGAACAAGCTTGGATCGAATCAAGGTCAGAAATGATCGAGACCTAGGTTTTGTGAGATCAGAAATCGAAATTGATATCGAACACGTGATCTTCCTTGTTTGCCATAACCCCCGCCTTTTGGTACTCTCCGACACGTTTCTCGAAGAAATTAGTTTTTCCTTCCAAGGAAATTTGCTCCATGAAGTCGAAGGGGTTTTGGCTATTCCACAATTTGTCACACTCGAGTTCGACGAGTAACCGATCGGCGACGAACTCGATATACTGCTTCATGAGGTCGCAGTTCATGCCGAGCATCGCGCAAGGTAAAGCTTCCGTGAGGAACTCCTGCTCGATAGCAACGGCGTTGCGGATTATTTGGTATATGCGTTCCGCTGAGGGTTTCTGAATCAAATGCTTGAACATGAGGCAAGCGAAATCGGTATGGAGACCTTCGTCTCGAGAGATCAGTTCGTTACTGAATGTCAGACCCGGCATGAGGCCGCGCTTCTTGAGCCAGAATATTGAGGCGAAGGCTCCGCTGAAGAATATTCCCTCGACAGCCGCGAAAGCTACGACACGTTCTCCGTAGGTCGCATTTTGGTTCCCGATCCAATTCAACGCCCAATCAGCCTTCTTCTTGATGCAAGGCATTGTCTCGATAGCTCGGAATAGATGGTCTCTCTCGGTGGGATCCGATATGTAAGTGTTGAGTAGAAGCGAGTACATTTCTGAATGAACGTTCTCCATCATGATTTGGAAACCGTAGAAGCAACGAGCTTCGGTGACTTGTACTTCCTGTGAGAACCTGTGGAGTTCGGCACATATTAGAGTTTGACCAATTTGGGAAGTTTGGGAATCTCGTCTTCGTGGTCACGGTACTCGAGTATCAAAAATCATGAGGATCAGATTGAAGGACAGAGGAACGTATTGAGAAGAGCGGAGAATGCAAACACAGCTCGAACCTTTCGACGAGATTTTCGTTGACGATTCCGTCAGATGCTGCGAAGAAAGCGAGAATGTGCTTGATGAACTCTTGTTCCTGGGGATTCATCTTGTGCCAGTCAGCCATATCCTTTCCAAGGTCGACTTCTTCCGCCGTCCAGAACGATGCTTGAGCTTTCTTATACATTTTCCAAATGTCAGGGTACTCAATGGGGAATAGAACGAAGCGATTGGGGTTCTCTCGTAGGAGGGGTTCTGAATCGACGTAATTCTTCTTGTTGATTGTGACCTCGTTGCTCCCAGCTCGCGGATCCTTCTTCTCTGAAATAGGGCGAGTTGTTTACAGCCTGACCAATCCGCTGCATCGTGATCATACCATCTCGAGCATAAACTGGAATAGATCACGTTCACAACGCATCCGTTGTCTGATCGCTAGATCTCTCGTCGTTGAGTGGGATCCGCTCGGAATACGCATCGATTGGCGCCAAAAGTTGCCGCGCGTAAATCAGATTCCTGGAATCACTGTTCCAGGACCTAGCCCCACAAATAGCACCAATCATTTCCAAGCTCTGCATTTCACATCCGTGGAGTATTCAGTGATACCAGCGGGGGAATTCGGAGGAACGGACTCTTCAAAAGTTCGGTACATCCGTTGAACTCTAGAGTTGCGGAGTTTCGCGCGCAATTTACGTCGTTGTCTGCTAGCGATTGTGAGAGTCATGCGATGTTCGCACCGATTCTCCACTGACTGCTACAGTTGTTCTCCCGACTGGCACAAGGAGGAGAGAAATCGGCTCGAATCGCTACTGCAATCGTACTCCAAACGCGGATGGGTTCCAGTGACACCAACATTACTCTATGTAAATTATTTGACTTACCATCTTTCTTAGTGCTATTTTGGCTGATTCTGTTGTTTTCTTTGTTCGCTATGTTGAGATCTTTTTCTCCCAAGATGGACATTTCGTGGCAGGCGAGATTTGTTGAATTTTCGAGAAATTGCGCACAAGTGCGCGCGAGGATGCTGAATGGAACTTTTGGTAGTCGACGCACAGTCACACGGGCGTTTCAGGCCAGCTTTTGGCGCCGTGGAAAGGGCAAGGTGAGAGAGGTCTCGAGCAGATCCGGTGGATTGTGCGGCGAGTCAGTTGCCCGCCCATAAGCTTGAGTCATGATCCACGAGAGCAAGAACCCAAGGAGCGGGAACGCTGGATAGGGAAAAGGCGGAGCCATACCCGACGCGAGGGCTTCCTATCGCTCGTCGGGGAACAATCGCTTGTCCAGGCGGAGAAAGCATCTCAAGAGAATTACGGACAAGGCCAATGCGCGCCACCCACTCTTAAGCGATGGCCGCGACAGAAGCAGCAATGAACGAGAAGCCTCGGCCGCGCAACGGCCTACGAAGAACATGTTCAGGCCCGCAAAGCTGTGACGGCGCGCTAAGTTGGTTGCGTCCGGACACGCGGGGAAAGGCCAACTGAACTGACAGTTAGCATTTGCTTCCAATCAACCGTCCCAGTCATTCGCTACCGTTATCTTGACGGAATCGAGGAGTCTGGTCAAGGCGAGGGTTTTGGAAGGGAATGAGCCTCCAAAATGAAATAATCTCGAAATTTCGGGATTAAGACAAGTCTCGGAGCCGAGACCCTGTTTTCTGAGTTGATCGACTTGGGGAGTCCACATTGCTTTAGAATGCTGTCTAGGCGCTCATCTCGGACAAAATCGCCACACAGCCGTTCCTGGAGCTAGCGTTCCTCTATTAGCCTCAGCGACAGCGGCCCAAGCCGGTTAAACGATCGCATACAGCTTGGTGGCCGACATCGAACGACTCCCGCACTCATCCGCGAAACCGAGAACTTCAGCGAGCCGTCGGAGACCTCCGTGCAATTCCCACGAAACAATTCGCCCTTTCTGATTGGTGGATCTAAATCTCATGCTGTTCAACATGCCGCACATTATTCCATGGCTCAGATCCTGAAGTCGTCTGGTACGGGCCGTCCAGCTTCGCGTACAGGGAGAAACGATCATTCCGAAACAGACTACGGATCTCGGCACATCTCGCCTCCTAGGGCAACGCAGGCGGTTAGATGTGTGCCTGCTCTGAATACCGAAAAGAAAGCTTCGCAAACGATTTCCGTGGACGGGGAATCTTTCCACACCTCTTGCCACGATTTCCTCTCGAACGGTGACACACGCACAGGATTATGATCAACCAGCCGGCCGCGCCGAGCGTGGTTGGACGCCGTTTTCTGGCATCGAGGCACTTTTCTCTCTCTTCACTGGGTCAACATCATGGTTTTGAAAAGTATGGTCAGATTGGTCTCGGAATCACTCCTCCAGACTTGGAAAGTAATGCTCAGATTGGTCCCGGAATCACCCCTCCAGACTTGGAAAAGTATGGTCAGATTGGTCCCGGAACCACCCCTCCAGGTTTTGAGAAGTACGGTCAGATCGGTTCCGGAATCACCCCTCCAGATTTTGAAGAGTATGGTCAGATGGGTCGCGGAATCACCCCTCCACGTTTTGAAAAGTGTGGTCAGATCGGTTCCGGAATCACCTCTCCAGACTCGGAAGAGTATGTTCAGATTGTTCCCGGAATCACCTTCCAGAAAAATTGCGGACAAACTTACAAACTGACAGACTAAGCCGATTATATATAGTAAAGATCAAAGTATAAGATCGATTCGACTTCGAACAGACCGTCTGTTCCTGGACTCATTTATTTGCGTTCGGGCTTGAATCTCGATGAAGTTTTCCCCAACAGTAGGTAATGGAAGATTGGAATCACATTTTTCGGAGTCTTTCAGAAGCAATCGGTATCAGCATTTGTCGTAGATGTCCGGTGTTTTGTCTCGAGAAGACCCCTCAGCTCAGCCAATACACTGCTGTGTCTCGCGACTTAGTGATGTCCGTGTGATGACTTCGGTTCGAAGCCCTTGGATTATTTCCCGCAGATCTATCAGTGAGCCGCAACCTATATGCCGGCTTCCCCAACCAAAGGCTGAAACCAGGCTCTGCAACTCGGTGCCTATTCCGGATTTCATAACCGTCACGGGACAACGATAATCGGTTGAACATAATCTGTGGTCCTCATTGACCGGCGCAAAGCCAATCGGCAATAGGTCAGGGGGTTTTCCTCACGCCGTCCTATGGAACTTTCTTCGAAATCACTATCTCTGAATCCAGTCTGCTCCGCCTCTTCCATCACTGATATCCCATGAGCATCATTCAACTACAATGTAGGATTTTTCACACGATTCAATTTATTTGTGAACTAGATTCTGAAGAAGTTAACAAATCTGAGCTTATCAGATTCTCTTTAAAATGGTGTCATCCGTGATCACAGCGAAAAACAGAGATAAGATTTACGACTATGCGTACGTTTTTGTCCTTTTTTTCAGATGAAAAGTCCATCGATTCTTCTATGAAAGTCAGTAAATGCAGAAACGTGTTCTGGCGCCGTCCATCGTCGGCGATCTCACTTGAGCCTGACCAGTACTAAAAATAACTCAACTCGATCCGGTACTCATACGTGGGCTCAAAACTCATATGCTGAGTCTAGCGCTCCCACAGAAAGACACTTATCGGAATGAAAAGGTTGTTAACGCCCATCGAATTCGGAGAGTTGCGAACCGATCACGCTCTGAACATTCGCTAGAATCCGCTGGACTCATTTAAAGCATCATTCCGTTCTTCGGAGAATGTCTCGTTGATCACATCACTCATGTTTATACATCCCTGGAATGAAGTTCCAGCCCTTCTTCATATTGTATTTTGAGGTTCTGGCTCCGTACACCCTGACTTTATTTGGTCAGCTGTTCCAAGAGTCCGCAACCAATCCGTTTCCAGAGAAAGTGAGCCCTCACACGGCTCTAGAAGCTTCGCAAGCATTTCCAGTTCTGTTCGACGGTTACGCATGTAGACCATGGTCTCCCAAAGGAGTCTGACCAGGAGTTTATTATCGGTTTCGTTCAAACCGATTTCCTCCGATTGTTCTGGATTTAATCGGAAGTAAGGAACTCGGATACCATGACACCAAGCTTGAGCGCGATCGACGACTCGACCCCCAGTTTGTGTGGCCTGATCCACAACCAGCTGAAACAGCTGTCTGACTCCGTAAGCCATCTTAGCAGCTCCGAAGAGACCGGTTGAAGAGTGCAGACAGTCCACGGTAGATACAGAAACTACCGGAGGTTTCCCAGTGCCCATCGACACCATCACTTGAAGATCTGCAACCTCCCCGTCCGTCTCGAGGGCCCGTTGCACAGCATTGTGTTCGGCAATCTCCGTTAGGAGGTCCAGCGTCGGATTGTTCGAAATCAAACCTCCGTCCAAATATTCTTTATAGGGTCGGAAATAAGTTGGCGCAGCACCCGTCGCACGAGCCACATTCCAAACTACCTGGTCGTCCGGCTCGGGATCTTTTGCGTGGTCGCTGATCTCTTCACCTTCCTGGATAACTCGACGAGGCGGTTTGTAGTTCCTGAAGAGAGTCAGCTTCGCGGGATGGTGTCCTGCCGCAACCGCAGTTATGCAAATCCTGAGGAGAAGGGAAACAAGCTCGAAAATGTCAGAGGTGCTGAAAAATACTCAGAACCATTGAACCCCAACTAAACTCACTTTGGGTACTTGATGTCGCTCATTTTCATGTCTTCTGTGAGCTCTTGCTTGAGAAGTTTCTCTAGAGCGTCGGAATCATGCGGTCTAGCTCCTACGAATATTTTATCTTTCAATCGAAAATAGAGTTGAAAACAGTGAGCGGTTGTCTTGCCTGGAACCCGAGGAGTTTAAGCTTCGGTTACCGTCACTCGGCTCGTACTCAGATATCTCTCCTAATGATCAGGAGCTTCGACAGAGACCAAGGTCAGCAGGACTCACCGATGGCTAAACAGAGAGCGAGGATTCCACCGGTGCTCGTACCAGCAATCCAATCGAAACACTGAATTATGGGACGTTCCACGATTTTTTCTAAAGACATCATCATTCTGATGATGACAAGGCCTTTTATTCCCCCGCCGTCGAGAGCGAGAGCTCGACACTGGCGACCTCGGCGTTGGTCGCCCATGTTCTCGAGAGCCTCCTTGACAACAAACTCTCCCATCAGTCCGTCGAAAACTGAGAATCGAGAGAGTTTGTCAAAAAAGGTTCGCATCGTTCGGAATTCAGCGGCTTAGAAATCCCTGGAATCACTCACGAGCTTGAGATTGGTAAAAGTTCGGCTTGTCGAGACCCACGCCGTCGAAATACCCGAAAGCTGAGCAGCCATCGTTGCAATTTGCCATCTCGTCCGTGCAGCGGGTGGCTCCCACCGCGTGTAGAGTGTACAGTACCAGATCCCTCTTCCCAACTGTTGAAATTGCAGCCAGGTGTCGTGGGCTTTCCTTTTTGTTGTTCAGAGCATTCACATTTCCTCCGAAAACGATCAAAGCTTGAAGAATCGTAACGTCGCCCTGCAAGACAAAACTAAAGCCTCATCCAGAGAAAAGGATACCGACGAGAGAAACGCAAGAGAAGTGTACACGTGAATGTATCTTGAGACTGGAGTAGGAGTGCGACCAGCTAGCATTGGACCACTTTCGTATACACTTCTCTTAGATGACCTGTTAGCACTTCAACAAGTTTCGGTCTTGCTTGTACTTACATCACTCTGCCAAAACGTAACGCAGTCTGTGATTTACCATACTCCACAGAACACCAAAAACATTCATCCAACAGAAGCATAACACGAGAAAGACCCGTCTCAAGGACCTTGGCCTGAATTTTGCAAAAAGCAGCATACAACAAGCTCCATCTAGAGTGCTCGTCTCTCGGAGACGATGGCACACAAGACTCCCTATCCGTGCAGAGAGTCTCAAATTCAATGGATCGACTCCTTTCGAACAGAAACATAATGTTTGCGACACACAACTGCGGATCCCTCCTTCAGATTGCAGTGAAGCCTATTCAGAGTTTACTCACAAAATCCAACAGAGCCGCTAATTCCTGCAGCGGCTTCTTCCGTCCAGGTGACGAAACCTTTAAGTTGTGTTCTGTTTGAAAACTCACTAAGAAAGACGTTCCACACTCAAGATTCATTCAAGCGTGCTCTCATACAGACAGGTAGACCTTAAGTTCTGGGACTCGACGAATAATCTTGAACTAGTGACCGTGGGCTCCTCCCTCGTATCTCAGGTGCCTTGATCGCTTTCACCCGAGTACAATGCATGGCTCGGATATGGTCCACGCGCCAATTTTAGAAACGAGAAAGCTTCCAGCGGGGCGGAGTAAGACCACCCCTGTCAGAACTGGGGGAAAACGGCCGAAATTTCGTCACGGCTTCGGAGCGAAGTCGGCCTCTGATGGATTACGTGGTCACATACCTGCTCGAATATAGGTAGCCAATTATCCGTGGCGGGGGCTGCGACTCTGACAGCAACATGGAGCGGTGTGTCTCCGTCCATGCCAACGGCATTGACATCCGCACCGTGACTCAGGAGTAGAATGACACAGTTGACTCGATTTCTAGCGACAGTTATGTGCAACGCGGTGTTATCTTGGAAATTCCTCGCGTTAAGATCGCATCCATGCTCAATCATTGATTCCAGAACCTTGAACATGAGGATTGAGCTCATGAGGATTGAGGATTCATTTCCCAATCAGACCCGGTGTCGAAATTCTGAGATTCATTCACATTCGCAAGTTCCCGATCTTACAGGAGTACTCTTCGCCCAATGTAGAGGAGTACCGCCATGTTTCATGTCTTCTTCCTGGAAGTTGTTGGCATTCTGTTCAGCTTTCCCTCGTCCAAGGCTGCAACGTTGAATTTCGCATTACTCATCTCGCATCCTTATTCGGAGGTATAATCGAAAGAGTATCCTGGAACGCACGGGCAAAGAGGAAAATGCATCTCACCACTTCGGATTTTCTTGGCTCGGCTGGGTCCCAGCCGAAGCGGAATTCACGTCAGCCCCTTCTTTCAAGAGCTCTCTGACGCAATCTGCGCGGTCCATAAGGCACGCTAATTGCAACGGAGTATATCCTACGTTATTCCGCTTGTTGATCAAGGTGGGAGAAATAGTTTTCCCTGAAAGTGACTGAGAGAACAATCATTTGTAGATGGAATTTGATTGAAATCCAGAGGGCAATCGAAACCAGGGACATCCGCGCCGTAGCTCGCCCCAAAACATATGAATCAGGGAATGCCGTCACCTTGATGATATCTTTGGTTGTTATGGCCGCTAAGTGATAGACTGTATCTCCATTGTTGTCCACAGCTTCGACGTTGGCATCGAGCTGCACCAACAGCTGAACAGCTGCCTGTTTCTGAGCTTTGATCGCTACATGTAGTGGGGTTTGCAGCGTCTCCGAAGCCATCCGATCGAGGGAGCTGCAAAAAGTGTCGTTTGAGGCTTCCCGACGGTTCGGATGGAGAGCTTCGGGCTGAGAAAACGCTCCTAGGAAGAATCAATTCGCTCAACTCCAAGCGGATCCCGCATCTCGACGACATACCCTGAGAGCGACGGATGTTTCAGGACCTCGACCAATCCAAGATGGGCGGCAACGTGAGCCAGGGACCATGAAGTATTACTCCTCGACAGATTCGAAACGTCTTGCACCAATTCTTTCGTACTTTGATCTGGTGAACATTGACAGAGGAGAGGCAGCTTGTCTTTGAGTAGGGAAAACTGTATTTCAACGGTTTCCAGCTGGGTGCTTCTATATACACTGTAACAAGGAATCACAGAAAGCTTGAGACGTGGATTCAGCTGTTGTAAATTATTGATCGCCGGAGACTGCCCGGGAGGGAAGATGACTTCGGATCTTTCCACAAACTCACCTCAACGAGTTCGGACTCCTATTGATTTCTCTATGTAGAACAATATCATAGCTCAAACCAAGGCTCCCGGCCGCGTTTGGTTTACCTCCTTGGTCTGGGATCTCATAGAGAACCAAACTGCCCTCCCGGCATAGAA
Organism: Phytoseiulus persimilis; assembly: GCA_037576195.1. Classification (NCBI taxonomy): domain Eukaryota; kingdom Metazoa; phylum Arthropoda; class Arachnida; order Mesostigmata; family Phytoseiidae; genus Phytoseiulus; species Phytoseiulus persimilis. Next base: position 18,310 of record JAQZDE010000048.1, on the reverse strand, counting down.
CATTGCATTTGATGTAGTCATCGGGGCGTACTTCGAGTACGCGATCGGGTTCCGCGGTACGAGCTGTGAAAATTCGTCGAATTGTGGCAAAGCAAAATTCAGTGAAGCCGACTGGATTGGAGAGGGATGCTGAGCTTACCCCCGGAATACTCACCGCCTCGGAAGTTGTTCAGAAGTCTCAAACCTAACGTCAAAGCCATTTTCGGAGGGTAGATCCGCAGCCTGGAAGCAGGGTTCCATAGTGAGCCGTGTTTCTTTATTGATCGATTCCATGTCCCGCTTCTTCCAACCCGAGCACGGGCGAGGCGGAATATCTCAAGTATTCCAAAATCTCACAAGCGCGGAAGCTCGCCCATGCTGCGACACTCCACGGCTGATATTATTTGCGCTGGAATAAAAGGCATCAGGCGACGTCGAGTGCCGTGGCCCGACAATAGGATAGGCTGCCTACGATGTAGTAGCAGAATTGCTGAGCAATAGTATTACCGACGTCCCGTCGGCTCGGCAAACTCAACGGATTATCCGGATCGATTGATCTTCCCTCGAATGTCAATGGACTAGCAATTCCAACAATGCCACGGAGGTCTCCATGGAAACCGTTGGTGAGCCTGCTCTGCATGGGAGCGGACAAACTTGGGGCCTTCCGCGATGCGACCATCGTTCCCGGAGGGGAAGGCTTCGCCCCGGCCGTCAATGACTGCTTCTTCGTTAAGGCTGCGTGGAGCGAAACGCGGGAGGATACAGCCTCGTGATTCTACTTCGAGGTGAAATACACTCGGAGCCGCTCTCTTGGAATTTCGGAGTTGGGCGAATAGAGAGCAATCAAGGCAGAGTGCATCAGCGTAACCGATTAGGATCTCATTCAGCCCCCTGTAGAGAGATATCATCTACCAAACGAGTGGTGTGTCGAATCCAATACCACCGGGAGTCGAGTGTGTAAAGCGCGGCACGACAAGTTTCTCCAGCTTATCGCCCAGAAGCCCGTCGGTTGAAGAGAAGATCTCTGGCAGATGAGTCACAGAGCATAACGTCAGGAATCGTGATTGGTTGAACAGACTCTGGCGATTTCTCTATTCGGGAAATGGGCCCCCACATGAAACCTCGTGTCGTTCGATGTCACAGCAGGCATATCAAACACCAGCCAATACTCTGTGATCTCCCGCATCGTCCATAAGCTATTATAGTTCCCTATGATGATTTTGAATTGTGAATCACTCATTCCGAACTTCGTTCAACCACTGAAAAACTGCGCCTATCGAGCAGTCACTTCTGGTTTAGAAAACAGCGCCCTCAGATTTCGTCGGAATCGCACTCAGACATCCTCTGGGTGAATGAGCGCCATCTGAGTGAGAACGACTTCATCAGAAATCAGCTGTTTCTCGGCTGCGACAAGCGATAGCATCGCGCGACTTACGTACCTGCAAGGCTTCGTCGTAGTAAACCAATTGCACAATGGAGGCACTCAAGAGCTTTCACCTCATAACGACTCCGTGAGATTCCAATCCGGCCTACCCCAGAAATCCCTTCCGATGAACTCTGCTGAGCTTCTCACAGCAGGCTCTCTCCAGGTTGCACTGAACAGCGGAGCGCTGCTGCTGTGTTGTTGCTGTCAGCCCTCAGTTAGAAGATTCGCGCTCAGTCACCAGGTGCTCTTTAAGCACCCCACGATGAAACTTCAGTGCGATGGAGAATCCTCCCCTCCAGTCCGACTGGGAAGCGGTAGGGTTCGAGGATCAGATGCTCCTTGCAGATTGGAGCAATGCCGTATCAGAATTGTGGAATCATTCTGAATATTCATCGGCGCTCTCAATATTTACATCTGTTCTCAGCCTCGCCAGAACGATGAACGCATTCGTTCGAAAACGGCGAACCACGTTTTCGAACTGAACTCTATACAGTTCGACAATAGATCGGCATCAGTTGGTTCCTAGTTAACGGGACTCGCTTCCGCTGGGGTTCAGATTCCGCCAATCGCAAGATGGACCGGCTCCCAGAAAGCATCAATTTTGCAAGCGAAGAGAAGAAAATATTGGAAAGTTGGAAGAAACTCGACGTTTTCAAAAGTTGTCTCAAACAGTCCAAAGGAAAACCGAGGCAAGTTCCACGAGTGAGCCGGAACATCTGTGACACCCGCTTTGCTTGGTGCAGAATCTTCACTTCATTGTCTTGCAGTCGAGAAGCGAGGCGGTGCGATGCTCTATCATTCTTCCTCGGCCTGTTTGAAGTACTTGCACAGTAAAACAGCTGTTCTCATATCGCTGCGGCGATATCTCAACAAGGAGTCATGAATGGATTCACCGTTAAACGAAACAGATCCATTCGTGTCTCGGAGAAGCACGATTTCGTGTCGACTGCCTGGATCGGAGTGAAAGCGACAACTTCCTTTCAGGTTCACTTTCTACGACGGACCCCCGTTCGCGACCGGCCTGCCACACTACGGGCATCTACTCACGGGAACTATCAAAGACATCATTCCCAGGTTCGCGCACCAGAGTGGCTTCCATGTCGAGCGCAGGTTCGGATGGGATTGTCATGGCCTGCCAGTTGAGTTTGAAATCGACAAGGTGAGCATCGTTCCCGACCCAGATTTTCGGGGGAAACCAATGGTTAGGAGCGTGCAATCTTTCCAATGAGAAGACCCCTTCGATTGGTTTGATGCCTTGCAGTTGTTGGGAGTTAAAGGTCCCGAAGACGTCGCCAAAATGGGAATCGACGCCTACAATAAAGAGTGCCGCAAAATTGTCATGAGGTACGCCCACGAATGGGAGGTGACCGTTACAAGGATGGGGCGCTGGATCGATTTCGAAAACGATTACAAGACGATGTATCCATGGTTTATGGAGAGCGTTTGGTGGGTTTTCAAGCAGCTCTACAACAAAGGCTTCGTGTATAAAGGTCAGAATCTCACAGGCATTCTTACCTATGGGGTATGGACATCACTTGTTGACTCGGGAGGGAACTAACTCGGATTCTTGCTCCAGGTGTCAAAGTGATGCCGTACTCGGCAACATGTAACACACCACTCTCCAACTTCGAGGCTGGTCAGAACTACAAGGAAGTAGTCGATCCTGCCGTCGTTGTTAGCTTTCCCCTGGATGAGGATCCTGAAGTCTCTTTGGTTGCATGGACCACCACTCCATGGACTCTTCCGAGTAACCTCGCTCTTTGTGTGAACCCAGACCTGATCTACGTCAAGGTAAGTCTCTTCCGTCGAAACCTCCGTTCGATTCGAGTCGCTCATCCAAAGTTGGCCGAAGTACGGTCCGAATAGAATCGTACATATCCGGATGACTAAAGCAGAGCTCGAACCTCTCGAGGCCTGTTGATAGTGTGGAACACGTCGTTAGTGGAAAGTCTTTATCGCGTGCGACCTGAAAACTCAGTTCCGTCATTCCGACGGGGAGAGTCGGCGCGAACAGCGGTTCCAGCGCTCCTCATGAACAATGCACCCAATGTTCCAGGTGCAAGACCTAGCCTCCGGGGCGTTGTTCATCATGATGAAGAGTCGCCTGTCCCAAATATTCAAGAAAGAAGATGCCTTCAAGATTCTGAGCGAGTTCAAAGGCGTTGAGCTCAAAGGGAAATCGTACAAACCGATTCTCCCGTATTTTGAGCATTTGAAGGGGAAAGGCTCATTCCGCGTGCTCTGCGACGGGTATGTCACGTCAGAGAGTGGTACCGGCATCGTTCATCAGGCTCCTTACTTCGGAGAAGATGATTACCGGTAGGTGATTCTACCTACGAACTCTTCACATCGAAAGATCCTTCGCCCAGTGGAAACGTTGAATATTGACGAAATATACGGACTTCAGTGTCTGTCTCGCCAACGGAATCATCACCAAAGACCAGGATATCGTTTGTCCCTTGGACGCGGCGGGTCGTTTCGTCGATCCGGTCACAGATTTCAAGGGACTTTACGTGAAGGACGCGGATAAGGGCATAACGGCGAAACTGAAGAAGGATGGCCGTCTGGTACAAGCGGGAACCACTAAGCACAATTACCCGTTCTGTTGGAGATCTGACACACCCCTCATATACCGGTGAGTGTTTTCGCTCGCTCCTTACGTCTTCGACTTGCGCTCCTGGCGTCTCTCATTGGGCGCTCTTCGCGGCCGTCGACTCACCACGTTTGTCTCAACAGAGCCATCCCATCTTGGTTCGTCCGCGTCGAGCATATGCAGGAGAAACTACTGGCCCGCAACTCTGAAACGTACTGGGTTCCTGACTTCGTGAAAGAGAAAAGATTCGGAAATTGGCTCCGAGAGGCAAGAGATTGGGCGATATCGAGGAATCGATACTGGGGCACACCGATCCCGCTTTGGGTTTCAGATGACGGCGAAGAGATCGTCTGCATAGGCTCCATTGAGGAGCTTGAGCAGCGCTCGGGTCAGAAAATCGCCGACATACACAGGGAGTTCGTCGACAAGATTGAATTGCCATCGGTTCGTGGCAAAGGAACGCTGAAAAGAGTCCCCGAAGTTTTCGATTGTTGGTTCGAGTCTGGAGCCATGCCATATGCGCAGCAGCACTACCCCTTCGAGAACAAGAAGGAGTTCGAAGACGCTTTTCCCGCTGATTTCATCGCAGAAGGTGTTGATCAAACTCGCGGTTGGTTCTACACTCTCATGGTGCTGTCTACAGCTCTCTTTGACAAGCCTCCCTTCAAACACCTCATCTGCAGCGGTCTCGTTCTCGCGAGCGACGGTCAAAAGATGTCGAAGCGAAAGAAAAACTATCCAGATCCTCTCAAAGTGATTGATACCTACGGCGCGGACGCCCTCAGGTTGTACATGATAAATTCACCGATTGTTCGCGCAGAAAATCTCCGATTCAAGGAGGAAGGCGTGAAAGATGTTCTCAAAGACGTTCTCCTGCCGTGGTATAACGCGCTGCGATTCCTTCTGCAGAACATTGATCTTTACGAGAATAACTTCAACACCAAGTTTGTATTCGAGGAGCCTGAAGGTGTGGACAACACCATGGACAAATGGATATTGTCGTATGCGAACAGTCTGGTGGCTTTCCTCAAGACAGAAATGAAAGCTTACCGCTTATACACTGTGGTCCCTCGTCTGCTCAAATTCATTGACAATCTAACCAATTGGTACGTGAGGATGAACCGCAAACGGCTCAAGGGCGAGGGAGGAAAGCAAGACTGTCTCCAAAGTTTGCAGACGCTGTTCTCTGTGATATTCGTCCTCATCCGTCTGATGGCATCATTCACGCCCTTCATCACGGAGTTCATGTACCAATGCGTGAAGCAGTACGTCCCGAAAAATCTCAGCCAGGATTCGATTCATTACATGATGCTTCCTGAAACGGATGAGTCGCTCATCGATGGTGCAGTCGAACGACGCGTCGACCGGATGCAAACAGTGATCGAACTAGGTCGAGTTCTCAGGGACAGGAAAACGCTCCCTCTAAAATACCCGTTGATGGAGGTCGTTGTCATTCATAGGGAACAGGAGTACCTGGACGATCTCAGGGTGATGGAGAGCTATATTCTCGAAGAACTCAATGTGAGGAAACTCACCGCCAGTAGTGACAAGGAGGCATTTGGTGTTTCGATGAAAGCGGAACCTAATATAAAGGCCCTTGGTTTGCGTCTCAGAGGAAAGTCAAAGGAAGTGGGCGACGGAATCCGTGCTCTCAGTGATTCTGACATCCAGCTGCATTTGAAAGGAGGGCAGCTCAAAGTTCGCGGCGAAGAGCTGCAAGCTGGAGATATCCAGGTTCGAGTTCAGTATTCTGGCGAAAATCTCGACAAATACGAAGCTCATTCGGAGGGCGATGTCCTCGTTCTCCTGGATGTTCAGCCAGACAAGGAAATGATTGATGAAGGTATTGCTAGAGAAATCATCAACCGTATCCAGAAGATGCGAAAGAAAGCCAAGCTGGTACCCACTGACCCCGTAGCTGTCTTTGTGACCGCAGAACCCGGAAAGAGCGATGTTGCAAAGATTCTCACGTCACATCACGACTTCATTAAGAATGTCCTGAAAACTCCCTTGACGCAAGGCCCGGCGGATGCATCCCTGGAACTCATTGAGAAGGGGATCGAGTCTCTGAAGGACGCTGAGCTCTCCATAGTATTCTGTTTGCCTGCAGGCGCGCGGCGAAGACCAGAGCAGAAACCAACTGCAGCGCTCAAAACGTCAACCATGCCGGATCTGTCGGACTCGATGTGCGTGAAGTACGCTAATGTGGAATTCAACGGAAAGAAATTCACTGTCCCTCTGGAGAACCCTGCGTCAACGCCTGTCCACACGGATTGGCTCACAAAGGTCTTATTCGGTTCGGATTTTAGCTCGAAGTTGTCTCAGTCAGAGGACAAGCCTTGGTGTCCGTTCGCAAACGTCCATCTTGGAACGAAAAGTGGGTCTCTCATCCTCGAGAACCCGATTGGCGGGCGATCGCTTAGCTATGCGGAACTCAAGGAAGCAATCCGAATCGTTTTCAAGATCCCAGTCTTCACAACCTTTGATTTGTTCATCGACGATGAATTGACGGCTCCGTTCAGTGAAGAGCATCTAGTGCCCGGATCTAACATTTATGTAAAGCTTGTTCACGGACTAGGAGTGCCCGTTTAGATGTCGTGTTCTAGGCAATCGCGACATGTGTCAATAAATGAGTTGCGTGAGGCGAGACTTCGGTTCCTTCATCCGGGTCGAAATCGCTCACTCAAATTCGATTCCAGTACAATTTATGAATTATTAGATTTCAGCGATTCCCGTGAGATTGATGAATCGATCCTCTCCAGATATAACCCTCGTCTGTCAGTTTGTCCGGCCCTCCTTCGAGACTATGGAGGTGGTTTTGGGATCGGTCTGACCATACTCTTCAGAATCTAGGGGGAAGATTCCGCGGTTGATCTTATCATACTTTTCTGGGTCTTGGGAGTTGATACCAGCGTCGATCTCACTCTAATATCATGGGTTTTGAGATTCAATCGTCGATCTGACAGTACTCTTCGGGGTTTATAGAGGTGATTCCGGCGTCGATCTGACAATACTTTTCTGGGTCTAGGAAGGTGATTCTAGAATCGATTTGACCATACTTTTCAGGAGTTCATTCCAAAGACGATCTGACCACACTTTCCTCGGTCTAGGGAGATTATCTCAGAGTCGATCTGCCTCCGACCTTCAGCAACCAAACCAGTTGAATATAAGAGGCCTGCTATTCGCTGATGGACTGGTACTGATTGCACAATCCATAAAAAACATGAAGAAGCTACTGGAGAATGGTATCGAAATTCGAAGAAAAAATGGTACTCCGATTCAACCCCGGTAAAAGAGCAGTCGTAGAGTGCGCAAAAGTTAGAGACACAAACTCAGAGGGAACACTCCGAGTACAGAACCAATTGATACCGGTTCTCGACCAGTATGAATACCTAGCAATCACGCTCTGTGACAAGAAAAACTGCCTGCAAGGACAGGAAAAGATCTGGGAGGAAAAAGCAGAGTAAGTGATGAAACGAATGCACGCGAAATCGCTGTGGAGATTCAATACATTTGAAGTCACCAAAATCCAATGGAAAAGCACAGCTGTTCCACCACTAACGTACGCCGATTCAGTTACAACCATGCCCGTTAAACTGCGGAACCAGCTTCTAACCTGCAACGCGAAGCAGGACCCTGGGCGATGGGCCCTGGGACAACCGAACGCGAACACCGCCGTCGAGTTCATAGTCGGAGAACTAGGATCGTTATCCTTCGAGGCTCGCGAAACGAAAGCAAAACTCATGTCCTCTTCCGGAATGAGCGAAATGAATGAAGCCAGGTGGCCGAGAGCAATCCATATCATGCTGGAGATCACAAGGACAGGAACCTCACTGACGAGAATAATTAAGCAGGTCAAGAAACAAATCAAATGCAAGGAATTGAAAGGAGTTTCAATCAGCGAGGCTAGAATGGGTCTCAGAAGCTACAAGATATATGTTGGAGAGACGCTGAGTGATAAGCTGGATGAGGAACGGCGAAAGGGTATGTCGGAGAAGGAAACTCTTGCCCGATATCGTCGTTTCAGAAGAGATCGAGGAATCATCGAAGCGTTGCGAAAAGGAGGACAATGGAACATGTGCTTCTGCGACCCGAAGAAATCCCAGAAGCTGGGTGTATAATACGGAAAAGAATAGGACTGCACGAAGAGAGCACGCCAAGAATGATATCCGACACCAATGGAACCCTTGAGAGATGGGAACGGGAAAAGTACCAAGACCGTATGTCCTAAAATAAGAATGACCGCATCGTCGACCAGCTGAGTCATCGCCCCGTATCAAGGGTTTCCTGCTTTGTTTGGAATGTCAATACAGCATGAAGATGGTCAATAAGCGATCAATCAATCAATCTGATTTTGGAGTCGATCTGACCATACTTCCCGGGTACAGGGAGGTGATTCTAGGATCGATCTGACCATACTTTTTGAGCACAATGAAGGTGCTCCTTGGATCCATGTGACCATTCCTTCCGCAGTCTGGGGAGATATTTCCGAGATCGATCCGACCATAATTTTCGAGTCTGGGGGAGCAATTTAAAAGTCGATCTGACCTTATTTTTCGGGTAAAGGGAGGTGATTCCAAGATCGATCTGCCCATACTTCGTGGGTACAATGGAGGGGGTCATCAGATCGATCTAGAGTCTGGGAAGGTGGTCTCGGAATCGATCTGACCGTAACTCCAAGAGCCTAAAGAGGTGCTTCCGGGATCGATCTGACGATAATTTTTGGGGACGATGAAGATGCTTCCGCAATCGATCTCACCATTCTTCTCGGAATCGATGTCAAATCCATGAAGCTTGAGCGAAGCCTAAGAGAAAGGCTCCAGGAGCAGCCGAATACATTCTTCGATCTGCTACGCTATACCACCATTTCAGTCGAGAATGTTTCTTAGCAACGAGAAAAATATAAAACAGGAAAAGAACAACGTGTATCGATCAGTCGAATAAGAAAATAAATTCGCGGTTTCACCAAGGTGGTCAGCAGCACTACTTCCAGGAGTGTTCTCAGGGCTGAGGCAGAGCTCACGGACCTTCGAGCAGCAGTGGATAGTGGCTTGGCCACAGAATACCCTGTCCGATTGTCAGCGCACTGGTCACACATGCTTGGACTGCCGCGTTGCTCACCCTCGGGGGATTCCTCGTGTGCCATATTCGCTGCGGCGCGTGAGAAGAGTTAGGTTCTACAGCTCCCGGGTCCTTCAGCATGTGCGACTAACGGTGCCCACGGCAACTCCGGTTTGCGACCCACCTTCGACGTCGGCGTTGCCGGGCTCTTACGCGGCGGTCGTTCGCCGTATCGTGATTCCGGCTGACTCTGCAGCTGGCGCTGAACCAGCCGAACTGCGGCCGGGAATTCATTCGAAGAGGTTTGCCCATTCATCTAGCACGATCCCATAGGCTCGCATCAACCACGCCCCAGAATCCTCTCCAAAATTCGCAATCTCAGGCACGCGACCTTCCTCCGCCTTCCACCCGGACCCTGGTCGAGCTCATCCTCCCTGCGACCCAAGAGTCGCGTGTCATGCGCATTGTGCCGCGTGCGATCCGCTCCGTGGTAGCTGAGGCCTTGACCCAAGGTCTCGACCTAGTCTCGGCTAACAACGACGAAGGCGTGTGGGAATCGCTACCATCATTCCCATTCGTCGTTCTGCAGCTGCCTGTGCGCTCTCCGACTTCTATCTCGCTCCCACGGTCAGGGCCAACCTCCGTGCTTTCCGAGAGGGCTGGAGGTTTGGGTACCGCGTGGGGGCCGCCAGGCGAACGGGCTAAAAATCGGTGGATTCGCCGGTCGACACGGCTCGTCGTGTTTGTGCGAAATTGGCGAACGGGGATATTTTAGGAGCCGCCCGACTACTGTGCTCTACGGACGGACTCATCCGCTTCTGGGGACGGTGTTTTGGCCTCGTTGCGCCTTAAACATCCGCCTCCCCCACTCGGTTCGAACTTTCCAACTCCGCCATCCTCAGGGATATAGACTCCTGTTGGCACATCGGTCGAAGAGGTCCTGTGGGCTGTTGCATCCTTCCCTGCGAGTTCTTCGGCGGGGCCGGACGCTTTCGGTCCAAGGCACCTCAAGGACCTGCTCGATGCCGCTCTCGGGCCCTCTGTTCGCAAGCTCGCGGCTTCCTTGGCAAGGGTTGTTGACATCGTCCGACAGGGAATCGTGCCCGAGGAGATCCGCTCGATCTTGTTTGGTGCAAGGCTATTCGCGCTACGAAAGAAGAATTCTTCGGTTCGTCCTATCGCCTGCTCGTCCACTGTTCGCAGGATCGCGGCCAAACTCACATGTAGTGACAGTAAGGACCAGATTGTTGAGGCTCTTGGTCCTCATCAACTGGGTTTCGGAAGGAAGGGCGGAGCGGAAGCGGCGATCCACGCGATTCGAGCAGCTGTGGTCTCTCGTCCACCCCGTACCGCATTCCTCAAGCTGGACTTCAAGAATGCTTTCAACTGCCTTCGTCGGGATCACCTTCTCCGAGTTAAGCGCGATGTCGCTCCGGACCTCTTCCACCTCGTTCAGCAGTCGTACGAGAACCCTTTTTTCTTGTTGTTGCTGCGCTCCGCTACTGTCCGACGCTCTGCCGGAGTCTTTCAGTACGCTCACGGAGAGGATCTGGGCTATGCGGGAGCGTCTCCCGTTGGTGGGCGCTCACCGGGGCCTTTTCTTGCTCTGGTCATCCTTCTCGGCCTGCCGCATTCAGCACCATCTCACTGAGTCCCTCGAGTCTCTGCTCAGCCTCCGGCTCCTCGCCCGGGAACGTTCTCAGGCTCATCTGCCAACCTCGAAGGGTGGCCTTGGCCTCACATCCGTGGTGAGTCTTGCGGGACCGGTTTCCGACCTGGTGCGAGTACTACTCCTTCCAGAGGCCTGGGCGTCTTTCATCGCAAAACGGATGCTCTCTCCGCGAAGTTATCCGCCTTTGCGCCGGAGGCCGGCAAACTGGACTCGCAGCGGGCTTGGATGGGAAAGATCCACGAAACATCCTACGAGTTCTTGTTGGGTGACGCTTCAGACTATCAGCACCGAGCTCGGCTGCTGGCGGTTTCCCGGCCGGGGGCTAGTAACTGGCTACACGCGATCCCAGCGGACTGCCTGTGTACGAAGCTCTCCAAGCTTGACGAACCGGAGTATTGCCTTGAGAGTACTGCTTGCTTGGAAGATCCAAGTCGGAGAATTTCAACTTCGAAAAGTCTTCGTGGAATCTCCCGGATCGATTGACTGTGAGCTCAGGGATATATTTTTTTTCTTCACTCACAGAAAATTCGACTCCATTACTCAGAACAAATCATCGGGGGAGGGCCCAGTTCCTCCACTTATATTGCATATTCATTCATATTGTTACTGCCTCATCTTCCCGAAGCTGCCCACTTTGTCCTTTTCTTTTTTTTTCTCAACAACATTGTCAGGAGCTGGAGGAAATCCCTTCGGAAAATCTTCGTTCGAGATCTCCTCTGCAGCCGCATGGTCAGATCGATCCCTGGATCACCTCCATTGATTTCAAAAACTATGGTCAGATCGATCCCGGAATCCTCTCCATCGACTCTGAAAAGTATGGTCAGATCGACCGCCGGTATCAACCCTATTGACTCCAAAGAGTATGCTCAGATCGATCCCACCCTTGCTTTCGCCTTCTCACCGGCTCCGTTCTTTTCGGTGGGTGGTATCTATCAGCTCCAATCCTAACCCCTGCCCATCGCTACTGCTATCTGCCGAGGCCGTTACCTGATTAGCTCGTCATGTGACAAGTTCTTTATCTCATAAGTCAATCAGGTCGTTTCGAGGTCGTCTGAGAGGTCGTTTTCTGCGGGAGAAAACAAAAAATGTTCGTTGTGAGCGTAAACAAGCCGTATACGCACAAAAAGTTACTGACGGAGTAATAATAATGAGAGTTATAATACCGTGACGGAGACCAGTACAATATTCAGAGATTCTCAGGGAGGTTCCCCTTTGATTTCTGAAATCAGGTAATCTAGATGATATCGCTAAGCCCAACGATGATGAGGGTGGCGATTCATGCGTGGATAAATTGCGGGAGCTCCAAGCACTGACGGGAACATCTCACCAGCCGTCATGCCCAGCTGACGAGGATGCTTCGTCTCGGTCGCTCAGTTCCAACGCGAACGCGCGAAATTCCTGTCGGTACTGAGATGGGAATGAATGGATTATTCCCCCGAATCTCTAGAACTCCGCAATGAATATCGACTTTATCCTCTAGTGAGGCCCCCGGGAATTTCCGCCCAGAACATCACCCGAAATTACCCTGAATAGTAGTCCCGGATGCATCCATCCCGTCGAGGTCCATAAGGCCTGAATAGTACGCCGAAATGAATCCCTCCATCCACCCTGTCCTGGTTGACATGATCCACCGATGGCTTCGCGCGAGGGCCGTCATTCCGACCTGCCAAGCTTCCAAGACGACAGAAGGAGACCGACATAAAATCGCTCATCCTCAGAACTGCTGTGTTCATCATATAGTACTTTCTCCATGAGATTCTTCTTTACGATCAACAATTGGAATTCGTCGGAAAGCCGCAGACGGCGAGAAACCCACCGGATCACGAATGGTAGCGTCATCTTATTGACCACCACTCTCCAGAACATCCGAAAGATCAGATGTGATTGTCTCTGCAGGCAACAGATAGTTCTGCGAGAGCCTCGGAGAACTGCCGCTCGGGTGACGTTTGTTCCTTTGAGTTTCCATAGCGCTGTGCAGAAGTGGGCCACAGGGTGCGGCCCGCAGGCACAATGGTGGGGACAGATCTTCTCGACCGCGGGCACAGTGGTCCACGCGGAGGTCGTTTTTTGCCCACCCCCGGCGTAGGGTGTCCATGATGACCGCAGTTTCGCCTGTTGGGAGATTAACCCTTCCTCCAGTCTCACATCATCACTGGGAAATTTTCCCCCTCTCCCGTCTCCTGGTCATATGTCCAACGAGTAATGATCCGATTTTAGATTTTTATTTGTCGATCAATGGCTCAAAGAAAATGACGCTAATTCTGGTTTGTAATGATGCGGATCCACTTTCAACCCTGGGAGACTAAGAGTGGGACAAGTTTATTCTATGAAAGAGAAACCTTTCGATACACCCGGCTTCCCGAGTCCAGAAGTTTGAAGACAACTTCGATAAGCCTTTCAAGAATTTAAGCAATTTTCGGAAAAAATCATAAATTCGGTTAGGATGTTGTGGAGCTTTTTTCGCATCTCTCTTCGAGGCCCTTGGTGCGCTGCTTCTCGACGGCAGATCCTGCAGAACGTGACGAAAAGTTCACTCTTAATATGTATTCGCTTCGATAGCTGGATTCAAGCTGCGCGATTTGGTGTTGGACGAGACTAAGATAGGATCGGAGGCGTTCGCTGAAGTATGCGCGATCGCTTTGAAGTTCCGCCTCATCATCATGGGAGAGTCTTTCATTGACGTTGAGCAAGAACTGAACTCCAGTTTCGGAATGAGGTTCCGCGATGCTTCCATCAACCCGAAAACAGAGAAATTTTCGTCGGCTCACAGGATGTGGACCTTGGAGCTGAATGATGCGGAAGGTACACCACATCGAACACAGGCCTGTGTAGTTATTGGTGGAACTCCAACAAAGTTATAGCCAACAAAGTCTCGTTCGAGCTTTCAAGCCACATCGATGTCACTCAGCTGCTCCATTCCAATCAATACAGGAGAATCAAGAGCGCAACAATCTCTCTTGGCCCCAAATAAGACCGCTATCGCGCCGGAGAGGTGCACTTCGCGGAGTTCCCAGGGGTGCGATCTACACATGATAAGTTCCGATCTTTTGCGTGAGTGAAAATCGCGAACTGTGCACACTCGGGGAATATAAGCGTAGCCTGGAACTCACGTCCCCATCCTCGCTGAGGTTTCTAGTTCTGAAAGATGAGGTGGTAAGCTCGTTCTCGGTTGAATTCTTGAAACTTGAACTCACAATCCTGATGCCCATCGGGTTACCGGTTTCGTCGTTCCAGTGCAGCAGGCTCTCCTTCATGGCGTTGGCAGCGAGACACACTTCAGGAAGAAGAGATTTCCGCCCCCGGAGGCGGATCATGGCCACTGTTTCGTTACCTGGAAATGAGTTGAAGCTTCAGACGGTGTTCCCTGTTCCAACCAGTAGCGATTTCGCGGTTTTCATGTTCTCTGATGAGCCATCCGCGATTGACACAGCCGACGACTCTACGGGACTCACCAAGAGCGTGCTGTCCGTTGAACATGGAGAAGTATGCGCAGTGAAGAACTTCTAGGAGATACTCTGAGCTCAGTTCTATCCGAGGACTCCTCTGCGAAATGACTTTCTGTGCGCCACGCAGAGTGGCCTCGCGCGAGATGTTTGGCATGTTCGAAATGTTGGCATTGTACACTCGCATGAGGAGTGCTGCCACGTGTTGGACATTGTCCCGCGTCAATCGCCCATGGACCTCGAAGGGCCCAATGACTACTCTGGCATTTTGGGCGCCGCGTTCGAGCCTATGCAAAGCGTTTTCTGTTAGCGTGACCGACGCCGGCGCTGCCACGCTCTCGTGATAGATCGACGGTTTATGGAGTGTCGGAACGGTGAAGGAATGCACGACTTCTTTGCCGTCAGGATCGCACGTTACAGTGTTGTACGCTGCCAGCAGGTAAACCTCAAGGAATTTTAGGTCGCTGCCACGCGTTGCGTGGTGCCGACTCAATCTCAAGTATAGAGATAACGCTGTCGGTATATAGTACGACGAAAACCGCTGAAGGTCTTCGATCTCCGAACGGCAGAACTTGAACAGTTGCTCACAGACGGCCTCTAGGTATTTCGAGTGAAAGTGAGCTCCTTCGAAAACTTGGAATATAGCTTCGACCAGCGGATCTCGTTGACACAACGCAACAGCCGATGTTGATGACCGCTCTGCCTCAGTGAAGAACTCCCGGAGGGTTTCTTCCAAATTACCCATTTCTCCCGAAAAGTAGGGTCCGCACAACTGGCCTCGAGAATCGTGTTGGAGCACTCCGACGAAGCCTTGGGGGATGTCTGGTGGCCGTTGGACGTGGATCTCGAATGTTTGAAGGGGTTCGGATATCTCAGCTTCTCCACCTCCCGGACCCACCAACGATAAGTTACCACTCGCTCGAGCTACCGCCGCCCGCCAAAACGCCAAGAAGATTATGGCGGCGCAGCAGACGAACTCGGGAGGGTGGGTAAGATGGGAAACGGAGGTTCCGCGAGGAGGAAGCCGCGCGCATTTTGACGCGAATGGAAGATTGAAATCACGGGGAATCACGCGGAAGCTTCACTCTCGGCCCTGATTCTAGTCGCTCCCCGCAGTAGATCATGGATTGACATAACTGTGTTCGTGTTCAGCCGAGCTGCGAGTAAGATAGGAGGAACTTGAAGGTCTTCCTTCCAGCTGTCTGGTTCTCAGTTATTCGCCAGGCTTGTATCCGGTTTGGTCGAGTTATGGTTTCCGAAAACAAATGAGGAAGAGTCTCTAGCTAGTTGAAGAACCCACCTCTGTGTGTCGCCCGAAATGGAGAAGGGGGTTGAGGGGATGATCCCAGCGTCGATCTGACCATACTTTTTGGAGTCTATGGGAGTGATTCCAGGATCGATCTGACCATACTTCTCTGAGTCTGAGGATGTGATTCCGGGCTCGATCTGATCGTTCTTATCGGAGTCTGGGGAGGCGATTCGGAGGTCGATTCGGCGTCTACGATTGTTTCCGAGAGTCCACAAGACCCTATTCGAGAATCCACAAGACTGTCTACGATTGTCCGTAGGAGCTTGGAAGGACGCTTATGAGACGAGACACAGTTCATGGTCGGATTCGAGGAGCTGGAACGCAAACTACGGGACGAGCCTCTACACGCATGATGAAGCGATTCAATGTCATATTCATGGAGTTGGAGCAAGACCAACGAGAGAAGCACCAGAGACAGCCCTTGATTTTCTTCGATCTGCGACGATGAACCACCATTTCAGTTGAAAGTTTTGATCTTCAACGCGTAAATTGCAACACAGGAAAATGACAGTATGTACCGATTAGCCGAAAAAGAAAATGGACTTAGGAAAGATGCTGACTGAATCAAGAGGGAGAAAAGTGACTGAGCCTGGAGCCGGCCGAAAGTTGGCCATCGTCGGATGATCAAATGTTGTCGAATTTCTGAAAAATGGGGAGTCTGCTCGGGAGATATCGATTCTTATGACACCAGATCCGAGGCATGGGAAGTCTTGATGAAGATGGAGCGCCAGCAGAAATAACCGCACGACTCCCCGAAATCAGAATCGACGTCGAAGTGTCGTGGATCAAGACAGATCTCGGGAACTTCGGCCAAAAGTTTGCAATCCGAGAGTTGGGGGTTTGGAGGAGTCCTTGGAAGGGGAGCCGTCAGCAGGGTTTCAACCCGTTCCGAGACCCTCCCAGTGAAATGGGCTTCTATGAAGAGCGCGGAGTCGAGACGAATAAGGCTGAGAAATTGGGAAGAAACGCAAAGTCGGCCGACCATTGACGCTAACGCTCGGCTTCAGGAATGACGGTGCTGGGACGTGGCGAGTAATATTTGGCAGTTTCTCTCAGCTTCGATGTCATCCACCCGCTGGCTGAGCTGCTCCGTGATATTATTCGCGATGTCACCGGTTCTTCTAGTTAACGTTCTTCTGGAAAGCTCAAACCGGTGAACTTCTCGGTGGATCTAGGGCTTATTTGGTTGGCTGCAAATATGAGACACTTTTTGATGAAATCGCCTTCCGTGAGAGGGCGACCAGCCGATGCAACTTCTTGGGCGCTTAAATAGCTCGCTTCGATGCTTTATCAGGAACGACCTGTGGCGCGCCCTCTTCAGTGTCTCAATTCGGTCGAATCTTTTCTACCCTGGGAGGGACTTCTCACCTTGGTGGGCGCTTCCGTAGTGCCCCCGCAGTTTGTGTTCCTTGTAGACGGACAGGCTTCCCTCCAAAATCGAGCACGTTCGTTTTTCTCCAAATTCCACGAAGGGAAAGTTCTCTTTCCACTCAGGCTGGAACCTCCCGGCTCTAGTCACCGATTGTTCGCTTCGACGCCATCCCCAAAACAGCTATTGAAGACGAACGAGGAACAGACGAGTGAATCGAGTGTTCTCTTTTTGTTCGTCTAATTGACGAGTTGTGATGTTTGTGGAGCTCAGATCTTTTATTCTCGCAGAGGAAACAATTCCGGGTTCGAAACCTCACCTTTGCCTCATGTCACTCTTTTTAGAAATGTCAAAAGGCCGACGAACAAATCTAGCTCGCTGAGATACGTTCTCTGTAGCAGCCCGTAAGTGTGAGCGGCCGCGATGGTTTTTTGCACCGCGGCCCGCGAACCAGATTATACGGCCCCCGGGCCGCACCAAGTTGCCAACCCCTGATGTAAGTTACGGTGGTATTGAGCTAATCTGAAATGATTGACTCCGGATTAAAGATTACCGAGATATGCGACTGTGTTCCTCTACGCAATATACATCAGATAGCACTAGGAGAAATCCTCAACATGACTCTCTTCCATTGAAGTCCGCTTCCTCGGACTCCGCGCCCTGCGTAGAGACCTCATCCACTCGGAAGATCTGGGAATCAGGAGGGGGTTTCTAATCGGGGAAACGGGTTCGGGTAAACGGGAGGAAAACGTCGGCAGAGCCCGCTTGAGGGATGAAATGACTCGCGAGCGAAGGAGGACCAAGAAGGATTTGTGTTTCGCCTCCAATGACAAGATGGATCGCAGAGACCACGCCTGGGTAAGCCATCGACAACCAGAGTTCGCAGTCGGTCGAATTACAGACTGAAAGTTTTGATCCGATTGGAACAATTGGAGGGCCCAGATTCAAAACGTCGTAACTCCAAATATCTAACAGACGAGTTTCCAGTCAGGAATTCGTCTTACCCATTTTCCGACGACGTTATTTTGCGCTTCTCTCGAAAACGCTTCGTTCCTTGTGTCTCTTCTCTCCCAACGTTTACAAGAAAGGCGCAAAGGAACGTTGTCGGTAATGGGTTCGATGAGTCTCTGACTGACAATTCGACTTTCAGAAAATTGGAGTTGCGGCGTTTTGCATCTGGGCTCTTCAACTTCGCATTAACGAAAGCGTGGCAGGATATATTGGTTCACTTCACTCTCAGACCTCACTCGCAGGAAAGGGAAAATTCTATTAATTACCATGTCATATCCCTCCGTTTTTGAGGGTCTCCGAGCCGTCGCTGCTCTTCCATTATTCCGAGGTTGCCATTTGACACTTGTTCCGTTCGAATGACAACTGCTCGGATCGTCAATGGACTCCCTCACGATGGGAACGGTGAGCATTCTCCACAGCCGAATCGCGATCAATCGATCTTGACGG
>JAQZDE010000047.1:0-25000 GCA_037576195.1 Phytoseiulus persimilis | reverse complement strand
CTTTCACCCTGAGCAGCCGGAAACACTGAAGCCACAGCCGCCCACCGCCGTCGGAGTAGGTCTGGCATGCAGGAGGAAAGCCGACTTGGCAAGACTTTCTAGAAGCGATCGGCCAGGCCGGTCGGAAGCCGAGCGGGAGCCGTGCCAGCGACTCTCGTGGATCAACGAGATCGTGGGCTAACGGGTTGGATCGAAACGATCCGACTCTTGTGTCGGGCATGAGGAGCGACCTGGCCTCGTTCCTCGCGCGGGATGTGCCCGCCTGCCTGATGTGCTCGAGATTTTTTTCTCAGGAGCGCTCCACGGGACTTCGTGGTCGCGATTCGTGTCATGACATCGACTACGTGGAGCAGTGAGCGAGACGGCGAACTTCGATGGGATGAAAATCGAAAAGGCCTCGGAAATTTTTCAGTCGTCATCGGTCGCAGCACAATGACCTTCGACAAGAGAGGGCGTTCTGGCTGGCCAGGCAGTTGGCAACCGCCGGCCGGTGCCCCTCCAAGGCCAGGGGCGATGCCCTGCTGCCTGGCGCTGCTCTGCCGTCGGATCGGCCGCCGTTGGGGTTAAAGCCCTCGCTTTCGTACATCTGAAGCGAAAAAGCAAAAGTGTAATTGGCGTTTCTGTCCGGCTGTGTTCTCTGTAACGGCGGCGGCGGCGGCGGCGAGAGAATCGAGCAAGCAACCAGCCAGCCAACCCAGGTCCGAAGTGTTCGGTGCCAGTTCAAGGCTGCTTCGCTCGCCGCCGCCTCAGCGGCCGCAGGGTTTAGTGAACTTTTTCCAGAGCGCGCGAGTTCTTTAGCCGAAGAGAGCGTGGAAGGAGCTACGACAGAACCTTGAGGAAAACAAACAGCTCGAGTATCCGATGCTTTGAATTGACGACGTCGACACGTGCTGGCGTTGGATCGGTAACGCATACGGGTGAACGAAAGTTGTTCGTCTGTTTAGTTGCCTGGTCGCTTGACTTGTCGATGACACTCATACACGGGCCCCTCAGCAAAGCAGCACCGGTGCAGAGCACAGCACAGCAACGGCAGTGCTCGTCGGAAAGACAGCCGCCGCCGCCGCCGCCACGGCAAAGGCCTCTAGGGGCAACGCACTTCTGGCTGCAGCCGTCCTGCCGTCAGTCAGTCAGTTACTAAGCCACGCAGCTAGCTCGTAAGCAAAGCAAAGCGGGGAGGCAGTGTTGGGGCCAGCGGAGCGCCGTAAGGCTAACGAAACTCGAGGCAGCAGTGCAGGCCCGGTCCGTTCTCTTCGTTCGCTTGTCACGGAGTGCCGCCCCTGTGGCTCACGGCCGAGATGCTCGCTCGATCGTTGGCACACTCACGGAGCGGGACGGATTTACAGAAAATAAGCGGCCCGATCCTCTCCGGCCCGGTTTCCACCTGTCCGACACGGAGTCCCGAACCTACGACCCGATAACGGCTCCCAAACGAGCTCGAGAGAGGATCCGTCTCAACCACGTTTAGAATCTCCGCAAACGCGGTGCGATACGGAGAGTTTTTTGCTCCTGCCCGTTCTGGAGGAAAAAAGTTCGGCCGGGAGAGAAGCCGGAATCTCTCAGCTCGACTTTGATCGCGGATCGAATCGCACATCGAACTCAGCCTCGCATCCAGTCTCTGCGAAGAGATATATTCCACACGAGTGTGTGACGTAAGCCGAAACGAGAAACAAAACAACATTTCCGTCGTTCGGCGACTCATTGTTTGGCCTACTTCGTGTCGACGGCCATCTCTCGACGTCGACGCTTCTCGTATCGCCAGCACATGCACTCGTCCGTCCGTCCGTCCGTCGGTCGGTCAGGCCGTCGACGGCGGCTATGGTTCGAGAGAAGAAAATCTGCTCCCGTCAGACAGCCGGTCTAGCCCTTCGACGAGTTGACTTGACATCGACTCGATCGCAGAGCATTCTGTGATGCTTCTCGTGTTTCACCACTGAGAACGGCAACCACCAGCGCCACACCATCCCTAGCAGCGGCAAAAGCGACGGCAGAGGTATCCTTGAACCAGGCGTACGGCCCTGAGAGGTCGTTCCCCAACTCGAGGACGTGCTGAGCTCGCTTGCTGCGTGTTCTACTGTCTGGCTGCGACGGCGGCGGCACTCAGACGACGGAATGCCTGAATGCAGCGCGTAGACCTGAGACTAGTTGTCGCCCCGTCCCTCCTTATCGCTGCACTCCGAGCGAGGGAGTGACTAGCTGGCATCCAATCGAGGTCCTAGACGTGTCGAATTCGGAGTTCTTCCGCATCGTAAGCCCCTCTCTGAAGGTTTTGCGGACTCAAAAAAACTGCTCCCCCTCCTGAATGCGGCTCTTTCGGGCTTCTCCCACATCGGAATATCACTGTCACTCTTCGTCGGCTTCAGCCGCGAGACCTAACACGGAGAGCATCCGGATCGCCGGAGGCCATTTGAACTCTCAAATGTTTTGACGCCGATCATGAGCGCTGCTCTTCCGCTTCTGTCCTCGACCATAGCCACCGGGAAAATTACGTTGGACTCCGAAGGCTAATTGCGTCACTCGGAGCTTCCCATCGCTAGTCGCATAACGATCGTTCATCCTCGCGTATTTTCCGGAGTGAAGCTGAGCAAGGAACTCCCAAAGCAATGCCTCCCACCCAAAGTGCCAGCCAGGCTGGCGGCCAGGCGTCCTCCTTCGGACGCCTTATTTCTTGGAAACGGTAAAACCCGTCCGAGAGAGTTCAAGGGCAACGCCCTGAGTCCTGCTCCCCAGCGGCAGGAACGGCGAGCAGCCCCCGACCCCGTCGCCATAAATCAGGCCCCGCCGCAGTCGTCCCTACACCCACAGAGCCAGGCCATCAGGCCCACCCAGGGCACGCCAACACACCCACCCCACCGGTCTCTATTGAGCGCAGTTTGTCCTCCCTTCCTCCTTTTGCCTCGGCGGCGAACGGGCCGCGGTGGGGTGGCTTCAGCGAGAAGCGAACATCCATGGAACGGCCCGAGAGGCAGATATGCGACAAATAGACCGACAGAGAGCCAAAGAAACCCGACTGCCGAGCCGGCGAATCGATGTGGCCATGAAACCTTGGGGGCATCGTCCTCTTCCGTCGGTTGCTATGGCCTGCAGCTTACGACCAGGCGTTGGATTTGGAGGGCAGACAGATTCTAAAGATGGCAAACACACATTGTGAGCTTGTCATACCACCGTCGGCAGGAACGACGACGGCGGCGACAGCAGTCGCCAAAGGAGCAATAGTCATGAGTAGCTTGGCAACTACTGCTGCCACTAGGCCCAATACCATACGTGCCGCCGACCGCTATCCTTTCTCCAAGGCCAGAGGTCGACGTCCTACCCCAGAGGAATCGCCAAGGGGCAATGCACTTGAAGCAGGACACGACCGTAAGGACAGCGACCTTCGACCTGCCACGGTGGCTGGCCTTCTCCTGAGTTTGAAGTCGTCGCACTCGATCTCTGCGGCTACCGAAAACTGTAGATACGACTCCTGAAAACCCTTGCGCATCAGGAGCTAACTTTCGCCGATTGACCGCGAATTCTCGCACTTCGATCCCTTGTCGCGGGCGTTGTCGTCATCGTCGATCTTCAGCGGCCGATGTACTTTCACTGCGAAGACCTTGAACGGAGGCAGCCATTGAACTCGGTCATCAACCTCATGGCGACCAGCAACGAATCAGAGAGGCCGCCTTAGCTACGTCACGCGGCGAGCCCTTTCCACCGAGCTATAAAAGCGTTCGACTCCTCGCCTCCATGCTTACTTTCCTACCATACAGAGACGAGAGGAGATTGACGACGGTTGTTCCCGCTAAGCATTGCTCACGTTGTTCAGACCAGTCAGCGCGAACGCTGAGAAACAGAAGTCGTCCGTCGGACGTTCATTCAAGAGATTCTCGGGCAGAAGTTGCCTGTCAAGTGGTTGTCATCGTCGCGGCGATCTGCAAGTGGTGCTCTCAAAACAAGACAATTGGACCCAGTGCACACCGAAAGGATACGCAGTGAAGATTCAATGTGCTGTTGGAAGGTGTGAAACCAATCAATCAAGCAACGGACTCGTTGTTCTTGCGTCGGTTCCGTCATCGTTCGATCGCGCTCGGGTGGCAAAGACGACCACGAAAATGGTCAAGATGGTTCTGAGCGAAAGTAATGTTCAGAGGTTCAATCAGCAACAGAGACCCTCCGTGTTCGCTCACGGATCTCGGTCAGTTGCCTCAGACACCGAGCAGTCCCAAAGCCCTGTGCACTCGACGAGCAGGGCTCGTGCCGAGGATATTCCTCTAGGTCAGTATTTAGGCTTTCAAAATTCATTCACATGATGACAGCCCGAAGAGCGTTCCTCGACGTCCCATGTGCCGCCGGAGCGTTTTAGCGGCGGCGGCAAATGTGACGGCGGCGGCAGCTCGATCTAGGTAGAGGGCCCGAAGGCCATGTGACGGCGAGGCCCCCAAGGCCACATACTCTGTGCTCGACCTCGAAGCGGCTCGATTCCGGTGGTTGTCGAAGACGGCATCGGAATCCGGTTCAGATCGATCGGGAACATCTCCACCTCGAAGCGAGTCATCGTCGCGCTCACCGAGAGCCCAGCGAGAGAATGTAGGTTATTGAAATTTACGTGACGCTCTCCTCGCCGAGCGTCGAGGTTGTTGCCCTCCAGAGTGCATTGCACTCCGAGAGGAGATGTGAGCGAAAGAGTGGAAAAAGTCTCACTGGGCCACACGCGGTTTCGCGCGACAGTATCTAAGAGTCGACTCGGAATCGTCCGTTGTAGATGTTTTGCGCGTAAATAATGCGCAACGTATCGGAGCACAAGTTTTCGCTCTCGTCTGAGCGAAGGTCTCGATCAGAGCAGAAGAAGCTCGGCACGGCTCCGTTAGGGGCGTCCGCGTCTCCGAGACATAGCGAAAGTGTTCGCAGAACCCTTTGGGTACGCCGTGAGAGCCCGTGTCCGCGATCCTCTGAAAAATGAACCTTTTTTTCGGTTCAGCTTCCCGAGCAGCTCCGAGTCGCGCCGGATCTTCGAACACACATCGATCGGCCGCGATTGACTGAGAGAGAAGCGGAAGGGGACGAACTTGTCGGATTTGTCGTAGCCGTTGTTTCTGGCGTCGGTGGCAACGAGAGCAACTCTGTATTATGGCCCTCACAGAGCAAGCGACCACCAACAGCAGCATTGGGATGAAGGTCGAGGCCGCTTCCCTTGCCCTACGCACCGGCAAAACTGATCGCTAGCCAACTTGCATAGAACGCTACTAGCCGTCGCACTCACTCACAGTCTCACGTCGAGAAGCAATATTCAAAACAAGCTAGCTGGTGCGGACCGTGATTCGGCGAAGTTCGGTCGTGTTCGGCAAACTCTGTTGCTCTCCGACGACCGCGAGCCGCCGGTGGTCAGTTTACGTTTGCGGAAAAATTCCACCGAAAAACCCGAGCTCTATGTGCCCTCTCGCGTGTGGTATTTGTTGTCAACGCGATTCAGTTAGACTTTAAAGTGCGTTCTGCGCATCGGAGTCGCGATCTCGGCGTCGTTTGATATGCCGACAAAATATTGTACTGAACTGGAAGGTGTGTGTAGGAACATGTTGGAACAGAATTTCCCTCCGATTCGCCCTCCATCACCCGAGCAAGCCATCGATGAATCTAACACGAACGTAACGCTTTTCAGAATTCGATGGAACCACCGTACTGTGTCGTGTTTGCGGCGACAAAGCATCCGGCTTTCACTACGGAGTCCACTCATGCGAGGGATGCAAGGTACGTCCGCCGAAAACATCTTGAGCTCGACAGACCAGCTCGACAGTCAGGGTTGGCTCGGTTCAGCTCAACACAACTCTTGGGCTGAGAGGGTTTCGCTATTGTTGTTCGAATCGCGCGACCAGGTCAAGAAAAGCATCCCCTTCGAGAATCCCTTTTGTGTCTCCTGCGATCTGTCGGATGAAGGGTGATGAACTTTGAGCGACTTCTGCTCACAGCTAGGAAAGGCTACCTCTGTACGAGCGGGGGTTGGCTCGGATCGGGCGGAGGTGATACCGTATGGAGCTCTGCGGAGAGAGCGAGCGAGCGAACCGGCAGTCTCCACAAGAATGGACACACCGACGAGCGGGCGAGAGAGAGTTTCCGAATTCTTGAATGTCTTGCTCCCACCGTATTTGTTGCGATCGCGAGCTTCTGTTCGAGCTCCGGCTTTTCCGGTCGCAGGCAGCTCGTTCGAGAACGCTTCCTCCCCGAGCTTCGCGACCTGGAAACTCCCGCCTCCTCTCGATGCCCAATCAATGAGGAACCCATCGTGGACTGAAGGAGTCCAGCCGAGGAGGAGCTTGCTCGATCGCTGGGAAAAACCTCGAAAACAGCCGTTGAGCGACACGGCTAGTCTGCTCAGTGAGCACATCTCTCTGCTGAGCGACTGTACGACGGCCGCTGAGACCGTGGCCGAGTCGACTTCAGCGCCAGCGATGCCCTCACGGCTGTGAACTCAACTAAAATCGATCACGGCCCTGCTCTCTACTGGCCTAGTTTCCCGGCTGGCTGGCTGGCTGGCTGGCCGGCCGGCCAGCCCGCCCCCGGGTCCTCAGAGAGGCTCGGAGTGCGCTCGGGGGTTCGTTGAGGGCTTGACAGAGAGTGAGGCAGGGGAAGGTGGTATGGGTTAGTATCAGTTATAGGAGCAGCAGCAGAGGACCCCGGGGCGAGAGGGAGGCGGAAACGGAGGTTCTTCGGCTCCTCCAAACTCCTCGACCCAGATGTTGTTCTGCTCTCGTACGGACGGGACGCCGTTGTCTTATTGACCTGGTTGCTTGTGATTGTTGAGCTGGAACCGTAGTGAACTGTGAACTGAATTTCGGATTGGCTTGCTGGATGATCAACCGACCGACCGACCAAGCCACCAGCCGGCTGGCCGACGGGCGCGCGCGCTCGCAAGGCCGATTCGCCGTCTCAGGGTCTTTTTAAATAGAACTAACCGGACTTTTCTGTGGCCATCAGGGTTTCTTCCGGCGCTCCATACAGCAGAAGATCCAATACCGGCCCTGTACCAAAAACCAGCAATGCGCCATTCTTAGAATAAACCGAAACCGTTGCCAGTACTGCCGGCTGAAGAAGTGCATCGGAGTTGGGATGTCTCGAGATGGTGAGTTGAGCAAATCGTCGTTCATATTCGGATGAATGTAGTTCAGTATAGAGGTGTTCGAGGACGCGCGCGACAAGAAAGCGGCCCCCTCTCTCCCGAAATCACTCGCTCGCGGCATGCAACATGTTGCCCCAATGCTGCTCGAGATGATCCTGCCGGGCAGGAACGAGCTCTTCCGTGGAGATCGGTCGTTTTCGACGGGTCGTACAGTTCGACTTCGCGCCTTTCCGGCAGATGCGGAGAGGCGGCTGCGGTAGTAGCTCATGAGTAAACACAACGAGGCGGGTTGTTCACCGCCACCTCCTCCATCAGCGGAATGATGGAGTTGGCGATCGTCGTGAACTCGCGCCGGGATGGGATTCGAACGTCTAGATGGCGCTACCTGTACTCGAACTTTGGAAATGGTCCGGCTCTCTCGAACGAGACTGCTCTCAATTCGACCAGGGGGCGCCACGTGCTCCGCTCTCGAGTTTCAGAGATCATATGACCGGGCCCGGTACGCGCGGAAGCCGCCAGATGGCGCCGCTGTCTTGGGATAGGCTAGGAGAGGACGGTAGCCAGCCACCTGACTTAGATCTAGGTCGTGATTGGTTTGCTTCTTTGAAGTTCAAGGTCAACGACAGCGGCGGCGGCGGCGGCGGCGGCACGGAGGAGAGAAAGTGTGCGCGCGCTGCTGCCGCGGCCGCTGCCTCTCCGATGACGACAACAGCTAGAGAGCGAGGAGTACCATCGGTGCTCTCTACCGCCGAACGCTAGCGACGGCGGCAGCTTCGGATCAGCGCACGAGAGACTGGTATCACCAAGAGCAGCAGCAGCGGCGGCCACACCATTACCACCAGCACGACCAGAGCCAGGCAGTCAGTCGCTATCGAGATCTCGAAGAGAGCGCTCGTCGCCGCTGTCTTCGCCCTAGCCGGTCAACGTGCGCTTTCTGTGATCCTGCTCGGCACTGTCTGTCAGTCTGAGTGGCGCTCGAAGCGAGCAAGGAGTCAACTTGCTTGCCAGTGGTGACGACGACCACGACGCCGCCGCCGCTGCCTCCTACGTCAGCACAGCGACGGCCTTAGCTGCCTCCCGTTCGCCACCGCTGCTCACTATTATAACTAGTCGAGAGCGAGGGTTGCTGCTCTCAGTGCGCGGCTGCCTTCCGGCCACTGAACTTGAACTCCGTTCGGCTGTCACCGTTTGTTATCATAGTGCTGTGACTCTAGTTGTCGGTGCTACGACCGGCGTCGCGTTCGAGCACTCAACGAGTTTCACGTGAGCCCTGGACACGAACGAAATGCAGTCAGCTCAACAAGGTCCGCCGACCAACCCCCACCACGGAATACTGTACCACACACTGTGCGCGGGAAGCAGTATTATGATGAAGCACCGAAACAACCTCGCCGCGGTCGCCGGGGCGATCCAGAAAAATTCTTGTACGTTGACACCTGTTGACAGCGTTGATATTTTCCATCGAGGAACAGCCGAACTATCTATTCAATGATCGAGTGCGAGATCGTTGATCACTTGCGTGGTCGCTCATGTGGTTCTTGATGTTGAGGGAGCGGATGTCACCGCCGCCTCCCGTTCCGGGGATGCCTCAATCCCCGCAGACAAAATAGCTCCTCGTAGAGTACTGCTCCAGTCCAACCGGAGTCCTGGAGCATGGTGCCGATAGGGATTTAGAGTGCATGGCAGACAGCTCGGGTGAGCGTTGTGACTAACGGGCGCGTTTTCTTTGCTTTCCAGCTGTGCGTTTCGGTCGCGTTCCCAAGAGGGAAAAGGCAAAAATTCTTGCCGCTATGCAGAAGGTCAAAGCCAGCTCGCAGGAGAAAAAGCTGAGCGCTGAACTCGAAGACGAGATGCGTCTCTTCCAATCGGTGGTTCAGGCCCATGAAGAAACGTGTGAATTCACCTCGGATAAAATCGCCCCCATGCTTGAACGTGCCCGAGTGGACCCCGTCTACGCGCGCTGTCCCTCCGGACTGGTGAGTGCAAGATGTCCTTTCAGCTTCTGCTTGTTCACAGCGCGTGGTCGCCTTTGCAGCACCCAAGACTAGATTTGCTGCCCCTGCTGCAGCTTCTGTCCAGGGTGCTGACGTTGTAGTTGCGGCGGCGGTAGTTGTAGAGTGTTACGAAGAGCGTTTCCTCAGCGACAATACGAGCCGTTGCAACGACGACGACATCGTCGACGTGGTCCCTTGGCAGCTGAGCGGCCTTGGCAGGTCCACCACTGACAAACACATTACGCAATGACGCGCCGACGCTCTCCGGTTGAGCGAGAGCGTCTAGCTGTGACTTGCGTGCGTGTAACCGTCTGTGCCTGCCGGCCCTACCGGCCGGTCTGGCCTTCCTTCGTTCGTTTCTGAGCGTCGCTGTACGATAGTCAGATGGCATTGAACAGTGAGCGAGCGAATCCTCCATGGTTAGAGGAATAGGTAGAGAAACCTTGATAGTTATCGAGACGCAAAGGTAGAGGAGGTTCAAGGTCAAGTTGTTTACCGACGTGTGGCGTCTGCTCGGTTCGCCTTGCGTGCCACAGGGTCTGAGAGTCTGATCCCGTATTCTAGTTTTCATCCCACTCACACGTGGAGCTGTTTACGGTGTTATTCGGGATGAGGAGTCGCCATCGTGGATCGAGGGAGAGCTTGTTGAGAATAAAGGGCAAATAAATTGAGCTCGATGTTGTGACTGAGTCGCCGCCGTTCGTGGCGGTCGCCGGTCAAGGTCCCCCACGTGATGGTACTCGCTCTTGATTGAGCGGCCTTGGCTGCCGAGCACATTGCTCTCCCACATAGACGACTCCCCCGACCCTTTCGCCCCATTTGTTGAAGGTCGTTTGTTTCTCTATCGGGAACCGGCTCACCCCTCCAATCCTAGAATTCACTCTAATCAAGCTCCATCAAGCTCGCTTCTCCTCCCTACCCGTCTTCGTTCTTCCCTGACTGCAACTCTATATTTAGCCGGCTTTAGGTACTTACTCAGAAAGCTCGACGGAAAAGCGGAACCGACGCTCATAACAGAAAAGAGAAGGCCATCGTCGAGACATTCGCGAACAAGGAAGACGTCGTAGGCATCGATCGCTCTGTTGTTGTTGTCGCCGTTGTCGCAGTGCGCTTCGCATCTGAGGAGGGACGGAAGCACGGTATTCTGACCGGAGGTATTTCTTTGCAGGCATGTCCGTTGAACCCTCAGAGTCCAGACGGCACCAACCGTTTCATGGAAGATTTCTCCGAGAGGTTTTCCCCAGCTATCCGAGGTGTCGTGGAATTCGCGAAACGGATCCCCGGCTTCTCGCTGCTCGCTCAAGAAGATCAAGTCACGTTGTTGAAAGCCGGAGTGTTCGAAGTTCTACTCGTTCGGTTAGCGCGCTTGTTCGACTCGGCCACCAATCAGATGATCACGCTGAATGGTCAAGTGCTCCGAAGAGATTCGCTGCATTCATCTTCGAACGCTCGCTTCCTTTTGGATTCGATGTTCGAATTCGCAGAGCGAATGAATTCGGTTGGTCTTTCCGATGCCCAGATTGCCATATTCAGCGCCACAGTCATCATCGCTGCCGGTGAGTTTTTTTTCCGAGTTTCTCGTTCGCCTGTTCCTAGTTTGTTTCCTGCTGTGAGGGCGCATCGCGATTCGGCATCGAACCTTATTGACCTCTTTTCCGTGGTCGGCTTGCCTCCGATGGTCGGCCAGCCACCTCTGAGATTCTGCCGAGTGATCTCTGTCCCGGTCTCTCCGCGCTGGTCGTCGGGCGAGGGTAGTTCTCAGACCGGGAGCGCTGACCCGCGAGGCGAGGGCGTTGGGGAAACCTTCTGAGAGACCTAACTGGTTGTCGGCAAAGAGTTTTCGTTGTGGCCGTCGAAGCCGCCATCAAGGCCGCTTTGACATTGGCCCGATTCTAGCTCTGTCTCGCGAAGAAAGCAGTAGAGTAGCTCGTAGTTCGTCGACTGACTGGCTGACTGCCTTCCTTCCCGCCAGCCTTCTGCTGCCGCTAGGAAGGGAAAGGGCCATTCAGACCTTGACCGCGTTTTGCGCTTACTCGACGACGATGGCGACGACTCCACTCTCAGAATAGCGTTCGTAACGTCGGGTGTGTTTCGTTGCTTGCAGATCGCCCCGGACTGAGGAACAGCGAACTCGTGCACAAGTTCCAGCGACGGCTGATGGAAGTTCTTCAGAAAGCCGTCTGCCCGACCGCCGACGACAACTCAGTGTACACCGAGCTCCTGAAAAAGATCCCCGACCTACGTACTCTCAACTCGCTCCACTCGGAGAAACTGTTGGCCTACAAAATGGAACCACAGTCGACGACGCCGCCCTACTCGGCGCCCGAACCCTGGACCGGAGTCCAACCCACTCCCTTGAACGTTCCCTGCGCAGCTCACGAGCGGTGGTCCCCGATCGCGTCGCCGCACTCGTCGACATCTTCACTCGACAGTGCCCTCGCCGCTCCGAAGAGTCCAGTCCGAACGAATTCGTTCAGTTCCTCAACAAGTTCAACCAGCGAGCTTACAATGGTAGTTGACAGTACCATGTATCGTCCGTTCCGCGCCGCCCGTGTTGACTCGCCCACTGACTCCGGAATCGAATCGGGTAAGGAGCACGGCAGCTGTACGCCGACGACATCCGTTTGCTCGTCGCCCCGATCCACCGACGAAGTCGAACACGCTGCCATCGACGACGACATGCCCGTACTGAAGCGTGCGCTCCAAGCCCCACCCCTGGTGTCGCCGAACCAGCTCATGGAAGAGGCCTATCGCCACCACAAGAAACTCCGAGCCGCCCAAGCTGTTCGAGCTCACTCGCCGCCGGCGTCGTCGACAACCGATCTCGCCACGGCCCATTCGACGCTCGTCGGAGCTCTTCAGCAGGCGCCGAAGTTCCTCAACGAACAGCAAATGAAACGTACTGATCTCATTCACAACATCATCATGAGAAACGAGGCCCCGTTGAAATGCCCCTTCAGTCAGCAGCAGCTTCAACAACAGCCTGTGAGCTCGTCGTCTCCTTCCCCGCCGCCTCCGCAGACGTCTGTGAGTGAGTCTCCTTTGAACCTCTCGACCAAGATGGTGAAGATGGAGTCTTAAGTTCTAAACAAGGATCTCGACTCTGATCGTGGTGGAGGATCACTGGAAGATCGAGCTCAACAACTGCAAATCTAAGTCAAGTTCCGCTCGTCAAGCGCGCCGACACCGGAGCCGTCATAGAGCCGCCGTCACGTGACCTATAACGGTTTTTCACGTCAGCAGCCGCAGCAGCAGCAGAGGCTGCGACCGAGTTTCCTGCATAAACCCAAGTATTATAACTTCATTTGTGCAATGAGTGCAATGTGCGAGACGTTCCAAAAGCCTACCAACAGTTCTTGAAGCAGCCGACCAACGGTTCTCCCAACAACCCAGAACATTGCCCGCGATCCCAGCCCCACACACTCTGTGATAACACGTATATACATGATATTTTGCCGTAGAGTTCTGCTATCGTCGTCGTCGTCTTTGCTGCCGCTGGCACCGCCATCTCATTGCTTCAGTTGATGCGAGCGTGATCATCCTCGGGATCGTCGATACCTCATACGATGTGAATCCCTAGCCGAGTTTGAATAGAATAGAAGTAACTCAACTTGCTTCAGAGCACGGTGCCCAGTACCGCCATCTGAGCAATCCAAAAACCCACAGAAATCGAGTTGGTAGCCAGGCAAAGCGAGCGAGCGAGGGCGATCGAGCGAAAATAGACGAACGAACCGTTCCGTGCGAATCCGCAAACATTGTATCAATCTCGTTGGATTGATCGAGAAAACAGAAGCGAAAAATCACTCAATTACGAACAAACTCTTGTACAATATACGGGTTGATCTTCGTTCTGCGCCGGCTGGCTGGTCGGTCGGTCGGTCGGCCAATGGTGGCTCTCTGTTGGGCGTCTATTTGCAATTGCAGGCATCATGTGTTTGTACCGTGTTTGTCACCGAGGTGATTGTCAACTTCCTTTGTTGGCTCTCATCGATTATTTATAAACAAAACCACAAACCGAAGCAAGAGGTATAGAAGAACAGTTTCATCAAGCATTGTATTATAATAGAACCAATCAATAGAACAAGAAAGCATACATAACTATGTATTAAGTAGAGGCTGAGACGAATTTGAGATAGAGTCAGACTTCGTCGAAATCTCTCTCCCTTGTCGACGCAACGACGGCACCAACTCCAACGGCGTGGCGGAGGACGTGAACTTCTGAACTCGTTGATTGCAACGTCGAGTCTAGAAGACGCGTCTACGTTCGCGCTCCTGTAAAAATGGCGGTGCCGTCCTCCGGTGGTCGGAAACCGCAGCTCTGCGGCTGGACGATGTACTATAAGATATTGTATCTCAGAAGCAGTGTACCATACCTTTCGGAAGACAAAGAGCCAGCCAGCAAGCAAGCGAGGCGACTTGTTGCGCTGCGTCATTGCGGTGCCCATGCATCGATGTCGATCCGGCGATCCACTGTATATAGTTATATAAACATTGAGAATGTCCCATGCTCCACCTGGAAGAGGCATCGACTCTTATCTTGAATCCAACAGACCCAATTCACTTTTGAGAAACTCAATTTTGAAAGGCGGAAACCAAATCAATATTCGAGTTGAGGTAATGCTGTATAGAGATTGATGAATGAAGTTTCAAGGAGAACAAAACGAGAAAGTTAAGACCGAATCCTTAATAATAAAAAAACAATCCAATGAAAATATCAAATCTACTCTGAATCTCTTCATTCTGTGAGATTGGCTCGTCTAGGTTTGACGGTCGAGAGCAGCTTCCACCTACCCTTACGGTAGCTTACGCTTTCTGGAGGGGTCGATCCGATCAAGGCTAGATCCCTGCTAGATCTCGAATGCAACGGTCAGACTGAACGAGAATTTCCGTGCGGAGAAGTGTAGAGGAATCCCATTGAACGTTATCGGGCGGGCTCAGCAAATCACTGTTGACAGGAATCTCTTATTCATCCCTTAAGCCCCACAAGCCAACCCTTCCCCATGGGGTTTTACTTAACGATGTCACTCCGTGTCATACGGCTTGGAACGGCAATTACTGGTGAGCTCAGCGTTGAATCTAACGGGGTCGAATTTTCCGCCGCTTCGGCCCAGAAACGCGCACGAACAATCGCTGGAGTTCACAGCTGCCACAGGCGGAAACCGTACCCGAGTTCCATTTCTAGCGATTGCCGTTCAACATTTCCAATACCGACTCGGCCAGCCCATCATCAATCATTTTGTCGAGCCGTGTGAATCTAAAACTCAAACTCAATAATTTGAGGCTGAGCGGCGGTGGCGGAACAACCGGGTTCGCGAAGCTGATCTCGTGTTATCCGGCGACGTGATGAAACAGATTGTAACAAAGCTGTTCCGCAAACTTAAAAGAGGACAGTTCGCAAATTTTTCAAGGCTGAGGTCTGGAGAATTTTGGTATCGCGATTGGTGCATCGGAAACCCACCGTTCACGCCCACTTCAAGGAGCTTTCTGGAGGGACTCTCAACCCGCACGGTGTTCAAAGCTCGATGCTGGGCTCGGGAACTCGGTAAACCATGAATTGGGCACGCTCGAGACCGAGCCGGAGATCGTTTCTGTGGATGTCTGTGTCTGTCTGGCGACCGTCGATTCTATTGGGGACCCGCTTTTCTACCGTTGACCTCCACGGATTTTCACAACTCACTCAGACAGGGATACGAGCGAGCGACCACGAGCTGGCCGGCCTTTGACTGGCCATGGCCAACTTGACGAGAGACGTCCTTAATGTAGAAGAGGTCAGTTGTTGCCTGTTCGTTCATTCGATCGGTCGGTCCGTTCGTTGGCGCGATCGACGGCCCAACCTGAGAAGTGACATCGACGTGATGGCCGAACGTGACGTCGTCGCAATCAATCGGAGGCAGAAGAATAGCGCGGAGATTCCGTATCGAAGGCATGAAGACACGACAGATTCCCCCGCCGGAGATGACATCGCACGACAGCGCCGATCGCGAAACGGGCCCGCAACAATCACCTACTGTTGGCTTCCGGGCCCGCTCAACTCCTCGCCCCTCCGCTCGTTTCGCCGCTTGCTGCTTTCTCGGAATCACTCGGTCACTCGAACATTCTAATCTGCGCGAATATCGAGACAGCCTTGGCGAGTTCAAGTGACTCATTTCTCTTTGTACCGACATTTTCACTCAGCCGCTGCCACCGCCGTGTTTGAATATGTGGTCGGAATTACTTGATATTTCCCGGAAAGCTCGAGTCGAGCTCACCGTCCACGAATGGAAGCTGAGCATTCGGAGCCGATAGAACAAACCGGCCATCAGAATCTCTCTTGACAGAGATTTCGAGCTCCGGGGCAAACTGGGTGATCACTGCACCGAGAACAGCTAAGAATTTCAGAGTCGGAGATTCCGACTCATTATTGAGAGTCCCACGTGCCGCCAGCCAGCTTTCCCGGGGAGTTCTCGAGACGATTAGAGGATCTTGTGAAAGCTCCAGTGTCGGCCAGCAAGATCATTGCCTCAGCTCGAAGCAACGAACCGTGAGCGTCCTGTTCAGGTTCCAGCAAGCGCTAGCGAACGTCATAGTAATCCTTCTTCGGAGGCCAAGGCCAACTCAGGCCTTCAGGGTTGCTTCGACGATTGCTCTCTCGGCGAAAGTACTCAATTCCCGCAGGTGCGCCAGACTCTAAAGCGGCTGTCTGGAGGGCAACAGCCACTCATCCGGCTGACTGACACGAGTTCATCGCAAGAAAGTCATCAATTTTCAGCGTGAGGTCTTTCGAACGTCGGAAGTTTCCGGCGCTGGGTTCGGGAAATTCCCGTTTGCCACGACTTCCCGAGTGCCGTCCGCTGCGGATCGTCACTGACAGTCTCGGAAACTGGGTTTCACAGAAACTCCGGACAGAGCGTGTGTCGAGACGTTCGTCCTCACCAGTGTGAAACGCTTTCAGGCAGGAAAAATCCCTACCCCGCGAACGGTTGACTTTTGGAGGCGACAAGTTTCGACTGTGTTACGCAGAAATTCCTATTGATGTTTTGTTGACTCGGGATGAACATGTCATTGTTCTCGCCACTCGACACTATTGATTCCAATCCTGGCTGCTCTCAGTAGAGAGAGGGGACCGGATGAAAACTGTTCTGGACAGGCACAGGTCGGTGACCACGGACGTCGGAGGAAACGATCGAACGACCTCTTAATGAGGTTCTCGATAGCAACTCACAGAGATCCCAGGAGGGCGAAGAGGTCAATGGTCTCCCCTCGGGCCGTTGGGTCCTCCTGCTGTATTCTTCATCCTGAATGTTCGCGAAGACTCGAGGAGGACCGGGAAATCACTCCGACTGAGCACGTCAAGGAATCGAGTTCTCGGGGGGGCGAAGTCGGAACTTCAGGAAAGCTCGAGCCCGTGGAGCGGCTCATTCCCCCGAGCGGTCACAACAAATCTGGGGCTGTAGGAATATGACAACGACGAAGTCGACTAATTGTGAGGGTTCAGATAGAGGGTTCTGGATCTTCGTCTCAAGTTGGGAACTCCCTCGACCGGTTGAGCTCGAACTCTTCCGCGACGTGATGGGCTTCCTCCTCGGATGGGAACCGAATCACATTCGGACCTTCGTTGCTCGATTTAACGTATTTGTTGTTTGGAGTTCGATTGACCGAAAAGAGGCGCCACGTAGCCGATGGTTCAGTCGCTATAGTCATTTCTCACATCGGGGATGTCAATCAATGAGCACAAAGCCCGTCAGCCTTGGCCACGCTTTGGAACCGGAAGGCTTCAGTCCGGCTAGCTCACAAACGGCATTCGATGTGACTGTGCAGTATATAACGTCACCCCACGGTGACGACTTTCCCCCCGAAATGCGGTAAGGCTCTTGTTTGTTCGTTGGGGCTAAGCCAGATTGGGCATCGTCAACGGCGTAAAAGGTTCCGGCGATCGCGCCAATGCTGCGTCGTGGCGGCCCCGACCGCGGCCTCCCTCAAAGAAGGAATACTCTATGCATAGCAGTCTTCAGGCAACTCCGAGATCCGCAAAAGTTTCATTTCTGAATCATTCGTCGTCGAAACCCATCCTTGAATGTTGGTTGGCACGGATTCGGAACTGGATTTCGACAACTTTCCGAAATTCCCCGATGAAGTGATGACTTTCTGTGGAACTAGTTTCCGTTTCAAGAAATTCGATGAAACTCTAGACGCGAACGAAGAGAGCATGACGTGCGTCGACTGGCTGGCGATTTGCCGCCATGGATGTGAACCAACTCGCCAACCAAGTTCGCCAACTCCGTCAACCCACGACGCTCGGTCAGCCACGCCAGTGAGATCTGTTCGATGCACGGGAGTCGGCTCGACGGATCGATACATTATCAATTTCGATAATTGTTTCGCGTAGAACCTTGGTGAGAACTTGCGGGATGAACCGTGTCAAGGTGACCTCAGCGGATGCCCGGTCATTTGCCTAAACTCGCGGGAATCTCGTTGACGGCTCTGTTTCCATGAATCAGGGTATCCGATGGTAAATATCGATTGACGGAATCCAACTTGAGACCACAGCGGGACGAATCGATGGATTGAGCGTCTCCGCACTGACACTGTGGACGAATCTCATTCGAGCAAAGACACCGTGATTGAGAGACTTGGGAAGTGCCCGCGAGGACTCTCAGCCATCGGGAAGCACACCGAAAGGAACACCGAAAAACGGGAGGAGAACACTAGGAATGATGGAGAACGGATGAGCTGGAGGAACCTTGGGAGCAGAATGGAAGAAAGCGTTTCTATGCGTCGTGAAAAAAGTGCACCGAACGCCAACTAATCATTCATGTCCTTGTGTTTGTCCGTACATCCGTCTGTCTGCCCGCCCGCCCGCCCGCCCGTCATCGAGCCGACGTCATTTTGTCGAGGTTGGCGTTCGCGGATCCGTTAGACCGTCTACGGTTTGCTTGTGGTTCGCAGCTTGTCGCGCAGGTGGCCAGTGTTCGCTGTTAGCCTCTGAGAATTCGTCTGAAACCAAAACATAGTTTCTCATTCCATTCCGTGAATTCGGCGATGAATTAAGCTCCTGCGCGGACGAACCGGGTGGAGACCGAGAATTTTCCTCCTTGAAAACTACGAAGGTCCCAACCGATTACCGGGAAGTTTTTCCTCGTAGTAGCTGTATATGAGGATCGGATTGTTTCCTCACATCTTTCCCGTGTATCCAGACGGCCGTTCTCGGCCTGCTGAGAATCACAGCTGAAACGGATGCTCGATGTGAGCCGAAATCCGTTCTTGTTCCTCCTCTAAGAGAATGCACATGGCAATGTGCTAATGTTCCACGAGACGGCTCGAGGAAGCGGGCAGACAGTTGAATGTCACGATCCATCCAGCCGATTCGGTATAGATCGTGAACGTCTGATGGACAAACGTTTGCTCATTCGTTTGTTCGGACGCTCTATCTACCGGTCGGTTAGTTTTTTTCCGGAAGAAAGCCAGACAGAAAACAAGCCACCGAGCACGCGGCCGCCGAAGGATATCACATCAAGTCCAGCTCCTGCTCTCATTATTCTTCCATATGACGCTGAGCGTTTTGTGTGAAATTTCCATCTTTTCGCATTCGATATCGCAAATCATGATCATCTGAGTTCTCATCTGTGAGAGAAACAGGAATCTCCAGCTCGGTCCTCGGAATTGATTCCAGCGATGACGGATGACTGTTTCAGCTCGCGTTCCGCCGCCTGCTCAATGTTTCAATCGGAAACGCGGCCGAAAAACGAACCCCGAGTTGGGATCATTCTTCCGACTTCCAGGATGGTCAGCGTCGACAACGAGCACGGGACTCGGGAATCATTCAGAATCCTCAATTCATTCGAATTATTTGATGGCTTTGAACATTGGTGGATTCCTATTATCATGAGCGGTTGCGTTGAAACGTTTCCGATGTTCGCTCGATCACGGACTCTTTTTTGTCTTTCTTCCGTTTGGCGGAAGTCAGGAACAGAATTTCGACTTTCCCCGAGCGAAACCTTGGCCGCGAAAACAGCTCGCACAGCCCTGACATTGAACTACAAATACACGGACTGCAGACAGCAACGGCGGCCTGGCTTTGCTTGGCTTGGCATTTTCCGACGCCACGAATGAGCTGGAGGCAAGTCTGCGCTGTTCAAGAACGTGGGTCTGCCCACTGTACACTCATGCATTTAGTCACCGACGACTCATTCAGTTAGTCAGTCGGAGTCCTGCAAGAGGACGCCGGCTCGAGCTATCGTCGTAGTTCCAGAGCTCAGCGCCCTAGCTCCAAAATGCCAGCAGAGATATGAAGTTATCGACGGGAAGAGCTCGAGGGAATTTTCCGCTACACTTATATCACTCGAACGGACGCGTATGCCATAATGTTCCCTTGAGTTTCGAGTGACCAGCATTGGAATCTTGTACGAGTCCGTGCTCTCGCCCTTCAGACGTAACTGCGGCTTCCTGGCGAATATTCATGCGCAGCAAAAAGACCTGAGGTTGTCGGATTGCGTATCCGATACCCCAGCAAGCGGGCCTAAAACCAGCGTCGAAGGTTTCCACTGGATCTGATGACTCACTCGTTCGTCCTCTAACTAAATCACTCGTTCGTTGAAATGCACTCGGATACCGATCCCGTCCGCTTCGGGAAAGGTCTCTTTGGTGATCCGCGCCAGCTCCTAGTTCTGTGACGCAATCTGATGCACGGTGCTACGTGCCCCTAGGTCCAATCCGCCAAGTGCGACTCTAAGTTTACCACTCGCTCGCTCGCTCGCTCACTCGACATTTTAGGAAATCGGCCTTGAGACGTTTCAATAACATCCTGCTACTGCTATAACTGCAGTCGGTCTGTCAGTCAGTCAGTCAGTCTGCTCACCTACAGAACAATCGCAAACTGCCGCTGAGACGCTTATGGTCAGGTATTTTTTTTCTCTCACCTCGAGCGCTCGATCCAACGGGGTCTGAGCCCGCTGCGAACCGGAGCGCTTCCTTCCTTAGGGGAAGAAAGGTCCCGCCTCGATCTCGGGATGACGTTGCCAAGGTCTCTGTTTTAATGAGAACCGCATCAACCGGCCTCCTGACACCATGGTAGAAAAAAAAGCGCTCACGCATCTTAGCGTTGAGCTTTATGTCACTGGAGGGCACAAATTGGCCGTTGTTGACCGGCGCTGGCGTCCCAGCCAGGAAGCGAGCGGGCAGCGCTGTTGATGTTCAGCGATTCTGTTAACAAGCCGTCGCTCTGAGCTTGACGCGGTCAAAGTCAAGGATGACCGCCGAGGTCGTTGGGTGATTGACTGCGTATTAATTTGGGTCGGCTTCGAATTTCTCTTTCAACGAAATGAGACCGGGAGAATATGTTTTTTTTTTCGCTTATCCCGGCGAAGCTCCAAATACCTCGATTTGAGGTCGATGAGATTTCTCAAATAGTCCAGTTCTGCATTGGCTATGACGTCATGGTGGTGGTCGGATCAAACTCCGAGAGTTCTCGACGCCGGTCGCTTCGTCGATCGATTGACCGATGGAAATCGGGAGCAAGCGATGTGCAAATGAACCTAGTGAAAGCAAGTTGTGGAGCCAAACACTACCGTTCTAACCTGTAAGCAAACACAGACACGTCCACGATTAAATTTGTCGGCGGGCGAGCTTGACCATTTACAGTTTGAACAAACTGTTCGTACACACATGAACACGGGACCTTAACCTCACTAGCTTGTATGACAACTCCAGTTTCCTCCTCGGTGTCTACTGTACAGATGACATGACCCGGGATTCCGTCTGAGCGCATTTCTGTCTGCCGTCTCGAAGGCAGAAACGTCGTCAGATGAAGAGTGAGTCTGACCTCCCAAATGAATCTACCAGAGTAGGAATCCGCCAGGACCAATATGGCTCGAACGGTGTGCACTGGATAGAGAAGGAAGGGAAAACCTGCATCAAACGTTGCGCGTTTTGTACGCTGAAATTCGAAGCAGGTTCCACTCGAACGTTCCCTTACAATGACGGGGAAGGTGATAATGGCCATCGGTACTTGTGACGCATGAATCGAGTGTCACTTCCGAGAACGTGACGGGACCACTTATCACAAGCCCGAAAGTAGAGAACACTTGTTTCGCACGGAGAATGTCAACGGAATTCTCTACAAGCTGTCGTTGATTGAAACAACATCGACATGATAGACGAACAACAGTTCCTTTCGGGTCGAAATTTGAACCTAGCATCGGAAGATAACGATCCCTACAAACAGCAA
This sequence comes from Phytoseiulus persimilis, assembly GCA_037576195.1. Taxonomy (NCBI): domain Eukaryota; kingdom Metazoa; phylum Arthropoda; class Arachnida; order Mesostigmata; family Phytoseiidae; genus Phytoseiulus; species Phytoseiulus persimilis. The sequence goes on along the minus strand of JAQZDE010000047.1, from coordinate 3,717 downwards.
TCCTCCCGACGATGATTCCGCTGTCGACTACGTCGGCTCAACAACAGCGTGCATGCAAACGAGCACCTGATACTCGACGGGATGGATGGATGCGTGTCCGCCCGCTCACCGGCCGGCCGGCTTTACAGCCTTCGCTGTCAGCCATAACGTCACTACATTTCAAGGTCGCAACCTTGGGCTTTGGTTCTCTTCTCTCTTGAAATGTTATGACTTCGACCTGCGATTATTCGATGGTCGAGTTCATTTTTCTTTGTTGAAGCCGCAGCCGTTAATGTTGTCCACCGACCATGATCCGGTCTTTCCAGAGGGATGTAAAGGGGATGTAAAATGATATCGCTGTCGAAAAAGTCATGGCGACAACTCTCGAGTCGCGAATTCTCTCTGAATTCGCGAGTCAGCGCGATTATGTGAACTCGAATTTGGGCCGTTTGGTGTCGAGCGGATTGATAACGAACTGAACCTACGGCTTCGAGTAGCTCGCTGCGGAACATCAGCAGCCGAGGGTTCCGAGAGTCTGCGAGGTCAGAGTTCGAAGAGAACAATGAGATGCTCGCCCACAATCACGCAACGGGAGCCCTTTCACGCACACATCAAAGCCTGCCACAGTCCAACAAACAGGAAGTCTACGTCACATTGGCTTCGCGTTCGGCTGTTCGACTCTGCGTTTTCTCCGCGCCCGCCTCAATTCCCGGCTTGATCATTTCACGGTTGCAATAAAAAATCAATTCAAAGCTGTGTTCATATCCCAACCTCGTTTTCTCCCCCTGGAGTGGATCCCAGCATGCCCGAACGCGTCCCAAATCGTGAGTCAATTGACACAGTAGATTCTGGATTCGTTCGCGCCAGGTATCCCTTGACTTTTATCTGCGTATCCGCACCGTAGATGTTCCGGTTACAGTGGAGTTAAACATCACTGCAAACATTGTTACCGCGGTGAGTCTTGCGGCGGAATTTTCAAACCGACCCTTGGAATTGACCCACTGAATCAATGACCACGCGATTCGACGGTTTCAATCATTCTGTCTGAACAGGATGATTCGGACTCAACATTTGAGGCAAACGTCGTCGCGCAACAGCGCGTCGTGTAGCTGTGAATATCCGAGGACGAAACGCATGTATCGACCTGATTGGCGCTGACTGCTCAATTGGCTACGTGAAGTAGAACGAGTTGAGCCGCGGTGCCCTCGGAACGGCCCTGACAGTGAACTGGAAAGGTCAGATGGCCGGTGTGAACGGCCTGCTCGACTGCTTGCTCTCCCGTCCGTCTGCCGCTCAGCCGACCGTTCTCGTCGTCTTCCCAGAATAGTTGGAATACCCATCTCGTACTGTTCATGGAGGAAGCGCAGCGTCATGTCTTGTCGAGGAGAAAAACGTCCTTCAGGTCACGATATGGAAACTAGTCATTGCTCGCCGCTCATGAGTCGGTGGCAAGCCGTTCTGGTCAGAGACGGTGACAGTGATCCGAAGGTCATCCATCCATCGATGAGGGACACCGGAAGCTCGGGACACTCATGAAGTCAAGAGGGAACATTGTATTTGTCGCCGTTCTTCAGACGTCGACTTTGGCCCACAGAATGCTGGCATAGCGACATCCGGAAATTTTCCGAGGGAAAAGTAGCGGCGGGTAGACGCAGCACCGTACCGGTAATTTCCTACCCAGCTATGCCGTACGTGAGGACGCTGGAAGCCGCAGAGTGTCGGAATCAGGGTCGATCGAGAGAAAGGGACAGAAATATCAGAGAACACGCGCGAATCTCGGCCCGGCTCCCGATTATGTGCAATCGGAAACTCGGAACACTTAGTCGCTCCAAGTTTCCGCTTGAGATGCCAAGAATGTTATCGTTTGAGACGACCTTTGTGTGGTGATGTAATTCATATCTCTTCTGGAAGCCTTCATGCGCATCAAAGGCTGCCGAGTGCGATTGGAGTTGTTTATTTCTCCGCTCCAATCTGGGCTCGCGGCGGGCTCTACTTGTTTGCTCGCGTTATGCACTTATGAACATACAGATAAACGGCGACAAATAAAAATATAGATCGAGGTGTTACCTTGATGTTATTGCGGCGGCCTCGCGGTTCATTCGTGGTGTGACAGTGAGATCGTGGTTACTGCTATCCGGACTGTTTCGATGGGCTGCTCTCCGCGTGTAGTGGTCGGCGTTCGGGAGGGATCCGGCAGTTCGAACCGCCGCGAAAGAAAGAACCTTTGAGGCTGGACCAGTCGCCACGTGCTGGTAAATGCTCCGCTCGCGGGCTCAAGGTTGCTCTCGGAATATATACACCCTTCAAAGTCCGCTGCTGAGCCTGCGTTTGCTGACGTCCTTTTAGACTAGAAGGTACGGAGTCGAACTCACGGACTGAAACCAGCGGATTCCTCCGCCTATCTCGCGCAAGCTCAGAGAAGGTCAACAATTCTCTCCCTCTTCGATAAACTATGGGGAAAGAAACCGCCGAAACCTGCATTTAGTGGCGGGGATCAAACGTACTGAGACTCGCTGTGAACGGAGCCTCCAAACGCACTGCGATTCCCTGGCCCCCAGTTGAGCAAGACCCACCGTAACAGCCCCCCCCTCCCTAGGCATCTTTCCGGAAACGACCCTTCGGCGGCCCTCGTGCCGGCTTTCAATCGCTGATGCGTCAGAACGAGCTCGACCCCGCGTGCGCGGATCCAAACGTCTAAATTTAGCGCAATTAGAATGGCGTTGACGTTCAAGCTCGACGAACTCTCACACGAGGTGTGTTATGTAAGCAATCAGCTCGTTTCGTACGAGTCCCCGTCCGTGCAAACCATGTACGAAGCTGGTCGGGTCGGACGGCAGTCCTCCCTCCACCTGCGACGCTGTCCACCCGAATGATTAACTGAGCCTAGTTCATTTTGCGCAACAAAATTGCATCATGCGAAGGCGATAGTGAGTAAGGTCACTGTCATCCCGCTGAATCCGGAGCTGTTGCGCTCCAGGAAGCCTTGAAGCTCGAGATGAGCCGATCCTCGGCGCGGTCACGGCATGACACCTACATTTGAATGTCATCATCCACGTCGGTTGATTAAAATGAGGTGCGTAAGAGCTCAAGAGCATGTTTGAAGTTTCGCCTCCATCCTAGCTGTGCTCCGAGGAGGTATTAAACTGCCGGCTCCCGTTCGAGAAATCGCGGCTCAGATTGCAAGTCATCCCAGGGAATCAGCTTTCATGACTCCGCGAATATTCGCGCTACGAGCTTCGAAAACCCAAGTCGCCATGGTTATCCCCGTAGCGGACCGTATCGATCATCGTATCGCTCAACCGCCCGCGATTGAGACGATGCATGAGGATATTCTCATGTTATCGGGGGGAGCGCGTCCCCAGTAATGCACGGGAGAGAAACATTGTCCTCCCGGCGGTCAAGTGTCTTCGTAGGAGCACACGGAGAACAGCAGCGTTTAGTTTTGCACCCACGAGGATAGCGACCGAGTATCGTCTTCAGGCATGGAACTGGACCCCGGGAGAAGTTCGAAGCTTAGTCCCCCGAAATTCTCTTGTGGATGCGGGACTTTGGGAGATACGTTGCTCCGATATAAATAGACTCAGCAGCTCACAAATAGCTGTTGAATGCTCGTACATCATCGCCGGCTTCTCGAATCTCACCCAGATGGATGCATCGATCTCCCTGGAATACGAATCAGCCATTGCTTCAGCCGAACAGCCTGAGGCTCTCGGTTCCAGAGATTTGGCATTGATTGGT
>JAQZDE010000046.1:0-25000 GCA_037576195.1 Phytoseiulus persimilis | reverse complement strand
CTGACAATGTGAACCAGCGAGAGCCAACCTCCCGCGCTCAATCGCTCCAGATGGAAGACGAGATCAGCACGGAAGATGCTCTAACTGGGATGATGCTACGCTCGGGATCAGTAGAACCCTGATGTCGAGAGCAAAGTAGAGCCGGCTGCGATGCCAGACTCCAACATGTAGTTCACATCTTAGGTGAGAGGGGTACCGAGTCGTTTTGAGAATGCTGTTTTGCCCGGAGCAGTCGGAATGATGGATGCACCTGAATTGCGTATGCAAACCATTCCACACAAGCGGGATATAGAGAACCCAAGGTCGAAGCCGCGGCCCAAATATCTATGAACTTCCGAGCCCTGCTCGTAATGAGTGGGCGAGAGCTGGATAAATTAACCTGTTCGCACCTGGATTCGTTCGCTTCCTACCGTTGCTCGAATGGCCGCATATTTTCGAGTTGAGCCTGCCAGAACTCTCTACTCATCGAATCTCCTCTCCCCACGTGTTTCTCCTCCTTCTCTTGTTTGTGTTCCATGGTAAGAATATCTGTTCTTAAGCTCGAGACCCTGATGCGATTCTCTTTGCTGAGGAGCTTTGTCGGAACTATGTCCTTTTTGCGTGGTTTCTCTTCTCCGCAAGATCACACTGGATCTTGCGGTCCCGTTGTTGATGTTCATTCGAGAACCTGGCCCTGGAGTGTGACCTGAAGCCGGGTCTTTTGTCGAGCGTGACTTTGTTTCCATCCTCCTCGAAAATTTCCGGGTGACTCGTTCTAGAAGAAATAAATCGTCGGGAAACTATGATGGAATACGTTCGGCTGTAGTTTGACCTGATAGCCACATGAGCTGTGAGCCCAAGTTCCCAACGCGATGGACGGTACACGGGTTCGCCGTTCTCTACCGTTCAGCTGGTTCGAGTCAGGTCGGCGCGATTCAGAGTTAGGTTTCAGAGCGCCGATTCCAGGAGTGATTCCAAGGGCTACAGGCGGAGCGATCTCTGATAGCCTTGTATCAGCAGTTCTAGTCAAGAGCTCGATAACCTTCACTTTCGACTCCGAGGTGCAGCAGATCGAATGCCGGCGGAAATAACGTCGGAATCGGCTGATGAATCTCATGTCGTAAACAATTGATTAATTGCTTGATCAAAACTTGTTCTTCACTAATGAGAATGCTTGCTTCGAAACGTTGCTTGCGTGAACAGTTCTTCGAGCACCCAGATCCTTGTAGGCAATCACCGGGAGGCTCGAGCCAGGAAGAAAGCGTCAGCGTAGAAACGAGACGGGATTCCACCAGATTCCGGAACCCGTGGGATGACTTTCGTTTGATCCATCAACGGAGAGAAAGTTCGGGTGCGTATTTTCTGGGACGCACGCATGGCTCAGTTTTCGACTGTAGCGGAATCATTCAAATCATTCGAAACAAAATCCTCTGGGTTCCGTTATAGCAGGATCCTTCCATCCAGACGAATCTCCCTATATTCGACAGGGCGCCCGCCGCCTTCGGCCCCAACAGGAAGCGCATATGGTACACTGTCTTCAACGTCCGCGTTATTCCGATCTGGTCATTGTTCCTTCGCCAGTCCAAGTTTTCGTGGATTGCGATGCTTTTGACTTGGCAGCCGGCGACGAACGATTTGTAAACCGGGAAGCTAATCGGAATCGGTGCCGACTCGTTCTGATGTGATTAAAGGGTCGTGAATGACTAGAGCTGAGTCCAAAACGACGAAACACCATTGAGTTTATTTACAAAAATATTTTCATTCTCAAAGATCTTACAAAGGCAGCCATACTGAATAGTCATGTCCAACTTAGCATCTTCATACACGGAGTGGAGAATCAGGCACGGGAGATCACACTTCTTCCGCGCCTGAACTTCGCTGAGTAATTTCTTCCCTGTCACGGGGATTTATTTTCCGACAAGATTCTCACAAGATTCTCTTTCAACCCTGGTTCCTAGTGTTTCTCCTCGTTTTCTTCTGCTTCTCCAGCAAATTTGTTAGGACCTAGGCGTGATGATAACCCTCAACCTCCTCCTCACCATCGTTTTTTGTGCTCATCCATGCTCACGCCGCCAGGTCCCAAAGAAACGATCATGAGTAGTCCTCCGATCACCGACATGGTTTGGAAGAAGTCGTACTTGAGGAAGTCTCGCATGGGCTTGTTGGATGGGACCATCCAGAACGCGTTGAACCAAATATTGATCGTGAACAGCCAAATAACGAGCACGAGGGCACTCAACTTCGTCTTAAAACCGACCGTCACAAGAACCATCATAACTGATGCGACAATATTCTGCAAAGCTTGGAAGAAACTGAACTCCATGCGGAGCATGGTGACGAACATGAACACAACCAGGATCCGACCGGTCAGCTGCATATAAGATTTGGGTTTGTTGTCTCCCAGTGTTGGCACGCCTGCGAAGAGACTCTTCGCTTCGCTGTGTCCTTCAGCGAAGAGGAGCAAGAGTGATCCGGCCAGAGATAATGAGCGGAACAGGAACGCCAGGTCCCAGAGGATGGAGTAGGCGAAGGTCTGAAGCACGACAATGAAGCCCAGGAGTATGCAGGCCGGTTTCACCTGGTATCGCGCAAGGATCATCAGCGATCCTGTCAGCTGTCCCAGCAGGTTGATGAGCACAAATAAAGATGCCAAGTGATAGCCGCAGTTCCAGGTGTGATTCATGTAATCACGCTGGTCGCCCCACTGATACCACATCCGCAGTCCATCTTCGAGGAAAGTTGATACGAGGCAGAAACGAGCCAAGTGGGGTAGGACGTGTTTGCTCTTGCGGTACACGGTATCTGCGACATCCTCCGCCTTGCTCAGCAGTTCGTTCTGCTGCATACTTCACTCTTGAATTCGGCGCACAGCCTCCCAATGACACCGAGCAATGCTTCAGCAGATGTCAAACAACCCCGCGGCCGCCACTCAGTCAGTCAGTGGAACACGTATACAGATGCCGCCGACAACCACCGTGTGTGTGGTGCCTGGAGGATGGAAGCATGCGCCAATCGACAATCTGGATCGACGCTGTTTGGGAGAGAGCGCTGCGAAAATCGAAGTCTGGATCGCAACACTTTCAGAGACCACGAACAGCCTGTATTCCGTAGGATTCAGAAGCGTCGGCTTGCAAGTGCCTGATACACGATCCCCGCTACACGGGCCACAAACGACGTAAAGATCAACTCTTCCTCCTCAAGACAACGATGCACTCTCTACTGAGTTTCGGTGAGACATTGCCGTGATCTTTGCCTGTGCCGAACAGGTGCGCTCGGCGCGTAATTCGAAAAACGGCGGTGCCAGCTAATCACGAAAATCTGCAGATCTCCACAATGGCGGGTGGCGGCGAGCACAGAGAGAACAGATCTACTGACGTCACGCAGGCGGGCTCCAGCGGCTGTCGATGCTGGAGTTTGGGATTCAATCTGTCGAGGAAGCACCATTCAAAAGCAGTACGGATGCCATAGTCGACGATTAACGGTGAACGGGCTCTGAAAGCTCTTTATAGAAGTATGAGCAAGTGTAACAGTGATAACGTTCGGAACCCTGCAGCTATCGCCGAACAACTCAGATGAGCGAAGCTACGAAAATTTCTTCTCGACCCTCGTTTGTCACACATAGACCTGTTTTTCCGTATTACGGGAAATACGAATGAACCGGAAGACATCTCGTAGTTTGCCGTAGAGACTCATTGGGAATGACTTTCCGTATTATTCGTGATCCAGAAAGTCAGCTCTGGACTCGCACACAACAACATAACGCTCCCCATCACGATGAGCTTCTCTCCCATGAGATCGCAGTGCTCGCGCTGTGCGAGATCCGCCGAGCTGTCTCAAGATTCCGACTCAGCTAGCAACAATGCTGCAACGCGTTTCCCGAGTTCGGCTCGTCGATGATAGCCTGCTGTCGTCCGAGATTCCTGCCGTGATGAATTGCGTGGCCGAACCGCAACTGGCATGGAATCGAGATCGGGGGAAACTTCCTTGTTTGAGAATCTTTGAGCGATGCATGAACGCATGCTGCGAATCCAATATTCGCTCGAAGATTGGGTCTCAATCACGATTCTCATCTTTGTTGAGTTCGATTCTCCATCACAGGCCGACTCGTGCCCACCAATCCCTCATTTCTGCGGAGGACATATCCCGATAGGAAGTTCAAAATTCGACAGCGAAGAAAAATCCAAACTCCATGCTTTGTATTTACAAGGGGTATTTATTCGAACTATGCCCTGCCATGTCCAAGCTAATTATCATTGGGTTCAACCCTGAACATCACCGATATTCGCCGTTCCCGTGGAACATGTCGGTTGCGAATATAAGATTCCTTCTCTCCGAGAATGGCGTGAGTGTAATCGTAACGAGCTGCCCCTGACATCACATACAGGCTTCTCCGCGGAAGAAGAATTTTCACCCACTGCTCAGTATCCTTCTCCAGAGCGAGTTTCATAACTGCGGTAGAGCTCAGGGATAAGCCTGAAAGGAGACATTGGCATGGGCTAAGCTGACTCAATTCTGAGCAGGAGTAGCGAATTATCTCACAGAGGCGAACCGAGAATGGGAAACTCATTCACCTGCCAACGTGTCTCCACAAAAACGGACGGCATCTATGTGTGGGAGGATTTCGCCATCTTTCGCTACGTCTAAACAATGAACCATTGGAAGATGTTTGGCGTCTGGCGAGAATGAGAGTCTCCGAACGCGATCCACGACCTGCAAGTATCTTTCCCAGAGATTCCCGATCAAACTCAAATAAACATTCGCTTCAAATCTTACGGACATGAGATCGAGGTGATCTCAAATCGCGTCACACGTTCCCGCAGATTTCATGATTCAGCTGAGTAAATCCTCCCCATCTGAAATCTTTGTTTCCCCAACTCCCGAGCATTTTTTGAAGTCTGGCACTGACCATTTGACATACTTCCGACCAATTCTTCCTTTCGACTTCACGATAACCGACAATGGCACCGTCCCAATGGCTTCTCTCGTAACGGAGCCGCTTGATATGAGTCTCGATTTCTTCTAACAGCGATGCTTCTTCGCTTTCGGTGACGAAGTTCTGCGTCACTTTGAAGCAAGGTACGATTCGGCTCAGTGTTCCCTCGTCAGATGCTTCAAAGAGATTCCCCGATACCGTGCAAAGCCTCCGAACAAGAATTGCGGGAAAGCGCCTCATCATTGACGTGTGCTTCATCTCCTGTCGAAGAGATCGAATTGATTTGAGACCTCTTGACAAGCAACAGAGGGACGAGTGGTTACCGTCACTCGAAAAGTGGGTCTCGGGGTTCCTGCCCAATAGAACAGGAGTTGATATTCGACTGCCCGAATCTTCTAGTGTTTCACTGCAGCCCTTCATCAGGGGACTCCTATGAATATCCACTCATGATTTGGAACAAACTATAGGTTCTCCAACATCAGCTCGTTACTCACCTTGGCTCAGCTGAGAGATATTCGCGGCGCGGCTCGATCGACTGGAGGAGGTTGCGACGAGTTTCCTCTCCCGTACGCCTGTTGGTCACAGAAATTTATTCAAAGACAAAAGCTCCCAATCATAGTGAGAGCATTACGATATCATTCTGAACGTCCTCTGACTATCACAACACGCGCAGATCGTGGGTGGCGCATGCTAGGCCAGCTGATGCTGTTGAACAACAAAGCAGATGACAACATTAAATTACCCATGGGGTGCCTCGAAACAGCTCGTCTTCCGATTCGCCTCTGCCTATCGTCGACTTCATGCGTCGTCTCGACTCTCGACATTCCTAGTTATAGAGCCGACCTGGCAGGAGGAGCCCGAACCCAGGCGTATTATATGAGTCTGGCTCCTGGCTCTTGATTTCCAAGGCACCCCAGTGTGGCCTGCTTCACGACTCCACGGGATTTTTCGGACGTATGTCGAGGGGTCAAGGATACATTTCATCTCTCAGAGAGCCGATGCAACGATCATGATGATGTATCCAACTCGAGTTCCTTGCCGAACAAGGCCCTTCGAGCAGCTTCGGCGAGTTTACACGACCTTCAGGGAATGGAACGGGGTATTATTCGAAATGGGGAACAAGATCTTCAGAATTCCGTTCTTCATTCATTTTCACGATGAGCGAAGAGCTTTCCCCATCTTTAGAGGTTCTCCTGGAAAGAATCTTCCTTTATGAATCGAGCTCAGTTCTTGTGCCTCATTTCTGACCCCAGATTCTGATAACATTACTGAATCGTCGTCTTGGAATGTGTCCCTATCTGAACATCTCTGTCCGACGGAGGTACTTCGTAGAGTTTGCTTGGAATCGGTATCGCCGCTGTGCAGAATAGTTACACCTGCGTTTTTGCCCTAAGGGCTGCCGAACAGGGAAGCTTTTCCGTTCGTCCATCTCAAGTGAAACTCGCTGATGATTCCGATCCTTCAATCGTACCACTACACATTCTGTTCGGATCAACCCTGAACGCCTCAAGAACCTTCCGATATTCATGACTGCGTTCTGCATGGCATAGGATCACATTTTTCGGTTCTCAGAAATCATCTACAGAGGCACAACTGGGGTGTCGCTCGTGAAGATCAGCCGAGAAAGTCATCTTGTATGGCCTGGACTCGAATCGTTTCCGTTTCTCGTCATCGTCCTCGGCATCGGTCATTTTCGCATTCCGCAGAAGTCCCCGGCCACGGCCATCGAAGCACCCAGACCAAAGAATCATCTTGGGAATCATCATGGCAGCGTTGAGCGAAATTTTGAGTCTGATCACGAGACACATGTCAGCAACATGCAAAGTTCCCAGAGTCCGGGAATGAGTGTGCTCTTCAAGGGCGCTGCGAGTAAAACCCGCCTTACAAGGAGTGTACTCACTGTTCCACGCCGATTTTATGCAACATAGATGGGCATGTGGGGTGCGTCGGGGTAACACAGCGGCGCATGGGACTTTCCCCCTTACGACCCCGTAGCCTCAAACAATGGAGATGAAATACGTACAATCATCATCATCATCGTCGTCATTGCCGTTGTCATCATAACGACCCTTAGACCCACTCTGAAGTAACATTCTCATGCTTTTTCGAGCTTCAAAAAGGGGATAGAACCGTGAGTGAGATGGGCGATACATTCCAGGCCGTATGCGTAACGTCAGAAGACTTCATTTGGAGAAAAAGAGTGCCGATTCAGTATTCACCTGGTTACAGCCCAATACACGGAACGGATAATGTGAGGTGGAGCATACGTAGCTTTATGGATGGATTCAGTGAGAGTTCTGGATCAAGCGAAACTCGAGTGGTAGTGATAATCCACGAGAGAACATTCTACTCAGGGGGCCCGCTCAAAATAACCGAAGTTGATTAGCGGCAAAAATGAGCATTTGGAACTGGAATGGTTCAGCGAACGCGAACTGCATATAGGCGAGACTGTCATATATCAGACTCGTTCTCGTTGCGCCCTCCGGGAAGATGTTGAGCATGATTTTCCCCGAGGAAGGCTATACAGCCGGGGATCTGTATGATCGCCCGAAGAATCCACTTAGAGCACGCATCTTGGATAAGGCAGACGGTTGACGACCTCGCTGAAGACGTGCTCACAACAGGTCCGAACGAGAGCTTCGTTCAGTTTCCCAGATTCTAGGAATGTTATGAGAAGGTTCGGGTGATTCGGCAATGACACTGACGGGCCGAAAGCAACGCTCGGCTCCTGTATATTCACGTACAGCTCCCCAACCAACTCGTCGCTCATGTTTGAAATCGGATGTGTCGTGTAACTATGGCTGAGAGCGTTCAGAGAATTCGCGATGGCAATCATGTGTCTTTCGCCGGAGTGGGTCAAGGTCCCGTCGGAATGTACTATGTAATTGAATGGTGGCTGATCTATGTTGAAAACTTCAGTAGGATCGAAAGGAGGCGAGACGTTATCCTGATTGTCGGAACCATCTCCATTGCTAGGTTTTGGATTCTTCTGAGGTTCTGATGGTGTCTATAGGTCACGAACTCTGTGCTCTTCCTTGAACGATTGCGCTAGGTTCCTTCGATCTCAGATCATCTGTTCCGTGTTTAAGGCTGTAACTAGGTGAATACCGAATCGGCACTTTTTTTTTTTCAAATGACGTCTCCCGACATGACGAATGCGGCCGGGAACGTATCGATTATCCTACTTTGATTCTCGTCCGTTTCGAGACTGAAAATCATGAGAATGAAACTTTTAAGTGGGGCTAAGGGATGTGATGATGATGATTGGACGTATTTCATCTTCATCTTTTGAGCCCCCTAGGGCCGTATGGGGAAAAGTCCCATATGTCGCTATGTTACCCCGAGCCACTCTACATGCCCATCCATGTATCAAAAAAATCGGCGTGGTATAGTTAGTGCACACTCCTTGTTAGTTGCACAACTGTCCATGGTGGGCACGAGATCTAGGCGGAAAATTCCCGCGACCATCGACAGTTTGGGAAACGACTTGTGCGGCGAGAAGCAAACCTGCTCACACCAGACGCGTCAGAAGCGTCCATGTTCATTCTGTCGACTCTGTGTGGAGTCTCGAATGCTCACGTGTTTTTTGGTACGTCCGTGCAAGCAACACCCGAAAGGTGCTCGGTGCGGCTCTGACTAAGCCGGAGACGACACACCAATGGACGGCTACTGGACGCATATCCCGAAGCTCGCATACCTTGCTACGGAGTTGCTGCAGCGAAGAGGGGAAATAGCAGCCAGACTGTTCAGTTGATGCCTCGCGGGTTCGGGGCGTCGGCGGAATAGGTATACAAAATGAATATTCGAAACTCCACCGGAGCCATCAATCTCCAACGGGACTCCGGGGGAATCGTTCAATCTTTCTCGAGGAGAGAAACCGGGGTCTCCAGCGAGCAGGGTGCGTCTTAATTTTGAACTCCGAATAAACAATGCAACAACTCGACGCAAAGCACGAGCCAGCAGCATCCCTGCAGCTATCGACCCTGGTCGTCGTTCCAGAGCTTGATGAAAGTCCTGCCTTATCAACATCTATTCGATAAAACGATGGACTCTGATCGAACCGTTTCTGGTGGGAGCGGCGAAGCCTGAAGGCTCTCAAATTGCATCAGACTCATTTTCTCCGTGCACACGACGGCTTCGGGCATCCACTGTCTTCCTCGCTTGCCTCGAAAATCAGAGCTCCGTGATAGCGGAGGTGATTCCACGCAGTCGTGTACGAGTTCATACTTCCGACACAATAGAAGATGCGCTAAATACTTCGGCTCCCCACATGAGCAGCGATCGACGAAATCCGACAATGACTGGTCAGCTGGAGCACCTTACGCGAGCTGAGATTGACTCGAAATCGCTCCGTGAAGCGAGAATCCTTCGTTCCGCCTGAGAATGCTGGAGAACCTTCTGAAATGTGTACGATGGTGTACTTGTCGAGCAACAGCGAGTGGTTACTTCGGCTCGAGTGCTCGACAACGTCCTGTTCGCTCGGAGGAATCCTCGGACAGCTGAGGGTCATTTGCGTGCCCACAACCTGAGAATTCCAACCCGAAGGCAGAGGAGAGAGTTTTAGAGGGTGCAAGCCTCTCACTGGCCAGGAATACGCGAAGATTCCTGGTGCGCGCGACAGACATTTCTCTCTCCTCTATGAACATCAAAGAAAAACAAAAAAAAACTGAGAATTCCGAGCGAACTGAGGCTCAAGTTGCAGCAAGATGAATCAAAGCTTCGGCAGCCATTGCATACGTTGGTCAGAAGCTGTCGGTTATCTCCTGTTGACCGCTATCTGTCCATCTCGGTGCGCCGCATCCCTGTCCGGGGTGCGGCGTATCTTCTCCTGGATCCTGCGCAGACTCCTGGACTTCTCAGGAGCTCATCAATCTTCATTTTCCGCTTGCATACATTAATAGCTCATTCTGCGACCACCGATACTCTGCGCCTCTGTTGGGAGCAGTGCAGCGGGGAGGCTCGCTTCACTTCCTCAGTCCCGTTAAACCGATGGTAACGGCGAATCATGTGAATCGGAGTTGTTCAATCTTTATAAGATGTTCTGACTGTGCGTGTGGAGCTCGGGATTCGAGCTCGTAGCCCAGGCAGATGAAATGATCTCGAAATCCGCAGGAAACGAGATGCAGCCCTGTGATACAGAGAAACGGACATCTTCCGCGCCGGACAGCATCGGTGATGGAGTTCCAATTGAAGAATTTCGTTCTGATATCTGTACGAGAATGTTCTTTATTGACGGCACTTATTGCACACAAAATACAGATGGAATCAAAGCAAATAAAAATTGAATCTAACTTTTCCTTCTCGACACACTTTTACACACACAGTCATCGGAACCAAACTTGTGGAGGCGTCCAGCGAGATTTCACGCGGATTCATTGCTTACTGCTCGTTCTCCCATGATTCGTTAACACCGTTGTTGCCTCGAAGACCCAATCCCATCCCTTACTTGATCATGATCAGCATTCGTATGAGCATCGTGTCAACTGCATAAGATCTAACTTTCGTTGAATTTTCCCCCTCTTGACTGGTTCTATATTTAATGAAAACATTGTGCCGGGACGTCACGCGAATTCCGATAATCGAAGTGAAATCTCAACTGGGTGTCAAGTTAATAATCCATGTTTCATCCGATAAGTTCCATCTAACTGGGCAACAATACGAGAGATATGTGGGTTCGAGCCCTGGCTATCGATTTTCTGTTTGTGTGCCGCGCAGATCATCAATTCGCACACCGAGGTTTAGCGCCTTGAGGTCTCACTAGAGGAGCGTCGCTCAACCAATCGCCGCATTCAATATCTTATCATCCAATCGTTGGTTGAGTGGTTGTTTGCCTGCTTTCTCGTCTATGATCGCTCGTCGGTAGGTGGGTAGGTAGGTAGTTAGGTAGGTAGATCGGTCGGTCTAGTTACAGGCCAGTACCGTTCGTAGGGGTTTCGACTCGTCGAATGAATCATAATGTACCCGGCTCATCGATTTCAGGCTAGAGCTCAACGGAACTAGGATGCTGCCCGACTTTGAAGAGTTGAAAGAATAACGCGAGAGCTTTGTGGTTCATCCGCTTCGACGTTGTCCGCCATGAACCGTCGGGATCACGGTCAAGGTTTTCTTTTCTTCCTGTTCGAAACGATCACCTCCACGAAGGTGGGCTCGGGTTTTCGGAAAATTGTTACCTCCGGACGCGGGCTACGATGCAGGGGCTTGGAGGTTAGCTCGTATATACAAATGCTGCCGGTCGACGACGACAGATGTAACACAAAAAGTGGCGGCTTCATTTACACTATACAAGGCGGCGTCTCGTGTTCGTCGCGCTGCGGCTGTACAAATGTTCGTCCATTTTGAGCTTTTGAACGCTTGCTGTGATGTGTATTGGTCATCTGTACAGTGTTGGGACACCGAGAATTGGAAAAACTTCGAGGGGATCTGCTGCTCCCATCTCTTCCCACGTTGTGAGCAGTGAGGAAGGTGAATCAGGGATGTTCGCTGCGGCACTTTCTCGCTCGTCCGCTCGTTTCCTGCCGGGTTGAATGACGTCGGTGAAGTCGCCGCCGTGCCGAAGGGAGAACCCGATGAGTTCCCAGCCTTTGTTTGTTTGCCTAGCATGAAAATGGTGTGGCGTTTCGCATCGAACTCGTGGTTGGCTGGCTGACTTGCACGCACGAGATAGCGCTCTTGGCTTGCACTCAGGTCAAGCTCGGCGATCACGGAGGCGGACGAGCGCAAAGATCTGTTGGCTCTCGCTTTCGCAGCTAGAAGCAACGAACAACTTTGGAACGGGTTTGTTTCGATCGGGAATCGATCCTCGCCTTCCAGATTTATGCGGGCGCTATTGGAGGAACGGGCGTCATGGGCGTGAAAGGCGTGTAGTGACTCGGGTGGGGGAGGCCGCTTAAACCTGAAAAACGAACACAGAGCGGTTAGAACGAGGTCTCTTCGCGGGACTCCGGTTGGAGATTACTCCAAATCAAGTTCTTTCAGACCAGCCGCATGGTCGGAAGGAAATCCATACTTTTGGACAAATCCGGAGGAAAGCCATACGGAAGGGCGAGAATGGGAGAAACAAGACGCCGGATCAAGCCGACCACAACGAGAGACGAGGAGGGCCCTCTATGTCGATTTTATTTGGTGGCTGTTATAGCCACTTGTGGGGAATTAGGCCGGGATCTGTTCTAAGACCCATCGATCGCCTCTCCACTCGCTTTCTTGAATCAGCGACGAGTTGAGAAAGAACAAAACAATGCAATGGCTCCGAATGACAACCACAAAACCAGTGTAATCCGATGTCACGAAACTCCTAGAGTCGGCATTGGTGGGCGGATCTGTTGCAGCCGATCTCGCAATGGCTCGATAGCTTCAGATGGAACAAAAACACATCTGATTGAGAGCGCCAGAATCTCGGTTCTCGCCAGCATTCGCAAGAGCCGGGGCTGACAGGAGCGAGTGAGACAGAGCCGATCGAGGAACCTTGCTCCGAGCACCAGCCCAGCGGCTTGATTTCGCCGCAAGAAGCTGGAAGCCTCCCTTTAAGAGGAACCAAACAATTCCACTCTATTGCTTTGCTCCAACGGGAACAAACGCCGGGAACAGCATCTGTGGGAATAGCTCGCTGCAGACTTCCAGAATAGAGAGGACGCCAATTGCAACCGAGTCCCGTATCGTGGTAGGCATAAAATCCAGGGGATCATTTACGTGCGCACGCAGGCCGGAGTCTGGGAGAACAAGACAAGATGAGTTGTTGTGGAAAACAAACAAACGCGCGACTCAGAGGCCACTCGTAGAACGCCGTGAGGTAATCACGTCCTGTAGTTTGACCCTCCTGCTCGCCGACCGGGCAGCAGAATCGTTGGAAGGCGGCTAGCCCTGGCCAGCATCTTCGGCCGGCTGGCGGAACGAAATGAGGGAGAACAGTGGAGTTCTATAAAACGCGCAACCGTCAGACTACCATTCAGCCAGCAGACAGAGGTCCTCGCTGCCGGCTGTATGCTTTAACTTTATGGTTATAGGAATCGCTATTCGAACAAGGAAAAAAGAGACGAAGTGGCTGGGTGGCGGACGGGCCCACCATTCGCCTACCAAGGAGGCGAGCGAGGGAACAAGCCCATGCCAGCTCGAGGCAAGCTCACGACGGTGGGTGGCAGGCAGAATAGGCCAAAGAAGTAGCCAACGAGCGCCTATTGTGGAAAGCTAGGATTTGCAGAGGGAATCCGAAGCCATCCTGTCTCGGAGTCGACCAAAGTAGGAATGAGTCTGAGGAACAGCTGGGCCCGAGTCTCAGCTGAGCGACCACAGTGCCATCCGAAAGCACCACACGGAGCACTGCCATCGCAGTGGTGCGGAAAAGCGAGAGCAAACGGGTTGCGAGCTCGCGACAAATTTCGTCGCAGTGACTTACCGTTGAACATCTGCTGAGACGATGATCCGGTCGGGGTGACTGATCCTCCCGACGCGTTTCCATTCATCGTCGGCGTGGGACTGCCGTAACCGGGGGTTGGCGTACCTGAATCGAAGAGAGTTCTCGCTGAGATCCTGCCCTGGTCATCACAAGAAGTCCTTCTACGCGTCTCTCGGGCACAGGCATGCCTTTTTCTCTTTGGAGGGTTCAGGACAGGCATGCCTGGCCGGCCTCAACTCGTCGAGCCGAACGGAGCGATCGGAAGAAACTCGATTCTGAGGCAATTTGACAGCGCTTCCTCTGAACGTTCACACATGCTTTGTGATTATGCGTGTGCTCCACTCACCGGCAGACTGTGGTCCCAGATTACTGTAGCCCGCGTTAGCTTGTGATTGTGACCCTGCCGACGAAGAGTTATTGGCATTGTTGTTTGTAGAAGTACTATGGGGAGTCGAGGCATTCGAGCCGTATCCACCTCCCCGCGGAGAGACACCTTCCGATGGTGGCCTTCCGCCTGAAATTTCGATTGGGTTTTTGTTGCTGTTGCTGCAGAAGCGGCTGCTGATGATGTTGGTGGTGCGTCTTCTATGAAACATGTGAAACAGTCGATCCTCTCCGGAGTCTCTTCCCTCTCTCAGTACGCACCGTACTCCTGTCCATTTTGTTCTACATTTATGGACAGTTGCCCCGAGTAAGCGTTGAAACCGGACATGTTGGGTGATCGAGGTGAAGGTAACCCGGCTAAATGTGTGTTCCGTGGCATAGAATAGAGCATTTCAGCCAAATCGGCCGCTCGCTTCAATATCAGCTCTTTGGGAAGTTTTTCCGGGTCTCCCGGATGGCGAGGGATGAGTTTCCCTAGCCGCTGGAAACCGTAGTCGATGCTCGGTTCGCTCAAGGCTAAAAGTTAGGGAACGATATTTCGGTCAGTCAACAGCTCGACTGAATCGCCGACAGCGTTCGGATTTATTCTTCAAGGAACGAGAGTAAGGGGTATGCGAGATACTCACAAACATAAACGAAGCGTCCAGGATTGCCTTTACAAAACTGTTTCGACTTGTACGAGAGCGTAACTTCGACAACGCCTTGGATATGGCGTGGGGGAGTTTGCACTCGAATCGCGTGCGGGGTGATCATTTCGCTCCATACAGGCGTCGCTCCAAAATTCACCTGGAGACCTTCGAAGAAGTTGTCCCCTATGATGATCACAGAGGAGCCCCCTGTGGTCCACCCCTCCGACGGACTAATCGTTTTGATATACGGCGTCGCATTGAATGGTACTGTAAACAAGACACAGAAACTGTTAGCTCGCCTGAATGCGGAACTCCGATGAGAACTCCTCATTTCCCTCGTGAGTGGGAGTTTGAGACGTGAGAACTCATGCAGTACCCAATCTGGGTCCCCGAGAATCGTGCGTGCAAAGGTCCTCAGATGTCCCATCATGCCCGCCCACGGAAGCTCAGTGAGTTGAACGGCGGCTCCTATTCCTCGGAAATCCTTCACCATTAGCCCCCGCCCCCGCCAGTTGTTGGAGTCAGTTGATCTCCCCACTGGTCACTCTCACTGTATTGCTACAAGTCTACTTGAGATAATTGCGCAATTGTGCAAACGACACCTCGTCCGGGTCGACCGAGATCTTTGGCCAGCTGAAATGCTGTGACCAGTATCGGTAACAACCGATCGAGATATATTTTCTCCGGGCGCTCGAGGTCAGAGGCCACTCGGACGATTACTCGCCATGGATTTTGCGAGTGTATGTTTTAATGCACCTCTCAGTCCACACCGGCGTTACGTTCGCTTCCTCCCCCGCAACCGCTTGTACCATTTCATGGGCTCCCTTGTCGGTGCTCGCTCGGCTTCGAGATCTGGCATCTTGTCGCAACGAGAGGCAGCAACGATAACATCTCATTTGATAATGACGAGGAGTCACGTGACTTCAGAACCAACCTCCGCGCCACTCTTCGCCTGCTTTGCTGCTCGCCTGGACAGCCTGTCCAATGCCGAATCGGGTTTCAAAGAGATCGCAGATAAGAGATCACTTAGAAGAGGGGAGAGCGATGTGCAGCAGAAGCCTATGGAAGGTCGCGTGCGATGCAATCTCTCAACGTGCAACGGTTCCAACGACCGACCCATGCGACATCAGACATGGGACCTTTTTAGAGTGCAACGTTGCTCATTCTTCCAACTGACACAGCTCTCACATATTTCCTCTCCCCCTTCCTCTCGGCATT
This sequence comes from Phytoseiulus persimilis, assembly GCA_037576195.1. Classification (NCBI taxonomy): domain Eukaryota; kingdom Metazoa; phylum Arthropoda; class Arachnida; order Mesostigmata; family Phytoseiidae; genus Phytoseiulus; species Phytoseiulus persimilis. Next base: position 9,468 of record JAQZDE010000046.1, on the reverse strand, counting down.
TTTGGTGCAGGAATTCTTTCGCCGTGATTTCGAATAATAATTCAGCAGTTGAGAGTTCAACCGTGCTAATCTGTCCCAAGCACACCTTGTTTGGGGACTGCTCAAGCTCACAACTCAAGAGTAGAATAAAATGCTTAAATTAGGGTGTGATTGGAAGAATGCGCAGCGTTCACTGAATGGGTTCCCATGCACTGTGCAGTTGTTGTTTACAGAACTTACCATCGGTAAAATGCGATGGCGGATTATTCAGCAGGAGCTCGTCATTGTATCGAGCTCTCTTCACGTCGACTGGAAAGAACAACAATCTTTGATTAGTTTCGCCACAAGCTGAATTTGGGAAGCTTCATCCCTGAGGATGAACTCTCCTAAGATGCTCCAAGTATCCCTCTGATTGTAATGCTTTGCAAGGCACGGTTCACTGCTAATTTCACGTTGGGACGTTCGATAGCCGCGCTCGCCAGCGTTCAACAAGAAGAACTGATCGGGCGGGGCCAACTTATTTCCAGAGTTTGGAGGTTTTCTGTCAACATTCATGCAGTCTCATCGCTGCTTTAGGGACCCCGAAAAGTGCACGCCCGGGCCCTTCAGGAGCCAACAACGGCCAATGACTAATCAGGTGAGCTCCAGGAGAATCAAAGACAGCGATGTGGCTGTCGCAAGCACACCGGCTCTGTGAATTAGTGACAGTGTTAAGTAATAAGCTTCGCGGCCAGTAGGCCGAAATGTATGGATGCGTGGACACGTGGATGGATGGATGGACACACAGACGGACCGACGAATGGCCAATGAGTGCATGGATAGACAAACCTAGGAACAAACACTCGGACAGACGGACGAAGGTGACCCCGGGCTAGATGATTCACAGTCAGACCTTACTAGCTTCTTCCTGCGCTCGGATGGCAAGCGAAGCTTCTTCGGTGGCCACCTAGCTGCTGGGCCCGTTAGCCGTCCTCAAAACGAAGCTGCGTCGTCTACAATAGGATTTACTGCTCGAACTGCTCAAGTAGGATGGATCGGGAGTTTGACCGAGCGTCCGACCGGCTTCTCGAAACCATCGACTGGCTCGGTGGCTGGCGCCCTGACTGACAAAAGCAAGCGGTCCGCACGGGTCGTCCGCTTGGTGTCTTTTCATTTCAGCTGTAAAAGCCGCTGCTGTCGTACAACATCAACAACGGCGTCGGGAGCAGCAATGGCGGAACGAAACGCGAACGGAGTATTTGAGGGAACAAGGAGAGAATCGAAGAACATCGAGAGTGGTTCCCGATCAGGCAGGATGAGTGTCGAGAGAGTGAATGATGCACCGGAGTTCGACCGGAGTCATCTGTTCCAGCTTTAACACTCGGTCAAACTCGTTAAGTCCTGCATGCAGTTCCTCGATTTGTGTGTTCTCATCCTACCCACCCGAACAGACACACAAACACACACACACGCACACCCACCCACCGACAGCTACTCACTCGGTCGCTCGGAGCAACGATTGATCCACCTGGTCAATCGTAAAGTTTCGTAACTCAAGGGGATCTGTCGAGTCGAATCGAGCCGATAGCAGAGTCGAGTAGGAGCACCAACTTGAAACAGTGATTTCCAATGACTACTTCCCTCCATCTAACTATCTGCTCGGCTGTCTGTCCGTCTGTCTCTGCGCAGAGGCGGCTGGGTCGAACAAATGACCACACCAACGGCTATGACATGCTTGAGTGCTCCATCGACTCGACTCAGAGATTGACACATTAGTTATCCTGGGAGTCGTCGGTTCACTTGACTTCACTACTGAAGCATCCTCTGGCAAGAGTATCCGTGACAACGAGCCGCGATCCGGGCCGCTCACAACACGCTTCGCTCTTGCGCCGGAGTTCAAACGCGTGGAGCCAGTAGAGGGAGGCGATCGTCACGAACAGCGTGGGCTGCTGCCGACTGACGCATCGTCCTGATTGCGCATGTGGTCTGCAGTAAGGTGGATTCTCGAGTCTTCGGAAAGCTAGCATCGCTAAACCTGAGCCGGCTAGATGAGCGGATGGATGTTCACTGTTCGTTGTTGCCTCGTCGAGCCGGTCGATATTGCCGGGTGTAGTATGCTTGCTATGTTTGCTAAAAAGCTTAAGACCCGGAGCGGTAGAGTGCGGGTTGGATTACATGGGTAAACAGATGTATGTAGTACCCTCGGAGCTCGGTGCACCGCAGGCATCAGCAGGTTGCATTGAGCAACTAAAGCCAACTCGCCGGCGATACGGACGGAGCTTGTGTTCATTTCATCCGTTTATGACATGTAAACCTCTGCGGCATTGTTCCTCGATTGAACCGATTCCCTTCAACCGGGCAGGGGCCCAGACACGCGGGTGGTGTCCATATTTCAAGAGCCAACAAATGACCGCCAGTGATCGATCCGATCGAAGGTTCAATAGGGACATCGTGTACCCCATGGAAACTTCTCGCAGTCTTCCGGAGGGGAAATCGCGATCGACCTCGGGCTTGAACACGCTGTGCTCGGACCTACGGGTGAATGTGGACTGGAGCCGAACATGGCACGACACGAGGTGCCAAATCGTCGACGGTCAGTCAGAAGAAGGCGCGGACGTTGGGTGAGCAAGGGCATGCAGAGAAAACTTCGGAACGCTTGACCGAAGCCTGAAGATTACGGAAACGGGAATGCAAAATCACAAAGGGTACACACCTAGTCCTAGACTGGTTGCGGAGTGGGTGGTTATGGGAGTGGGGCCTCTAGAGTGGGGATCGCCAACGGAATGCAGCTCACCTATGGTGTCGCCTTCACTCGCGTCGAGTCTCTTCGCTCGCCGACCGTGCTTGGAGTTGTTGTGGACGAACATATTATCGGAGACGGCCAACAGAGGCCCCTCCACGTTCACCTGGCTGGAAATCACCACCTGCAAGAGGAAGAATGAGTTACATTCCTGAGGATGACGTGCATTAACCGCAAACCAGATCGGTTGCTAGGGAACGTTTCAAACGAGAAAGCAAATATTTGTTTGGCCGAATCGACGGAGCTCTGATAGGTCTCTTTCAACAAGTGGCTTTATCGTTCTTCTTTTTTGTTCGATTTAGGGGTGGGAGCTTTATCTGGATGGCGAGCTGTAGATCCTGCCCACTTCTCTGCTTTTCATTTTTCAAAAAATTCAACAACTTTCCCTCCCGACCGATGGAACGAGGTTTCGGGGAAGAGCCTTCGGAGAGAAGCGCGGAGTGGCGACCATCGCGGGATTGCCATCGATACCCGCCGTGGCTTCATTTTCCCGCAGGCTTCATTCTCCTGTCTCATCGTCATTTCTCTCTTTCTCTTTTTTCATCCTGTTTGTCCTCCTCGTCCTCAAACAGACCCTCGAGGGGAGCTCCTTCGCACACAAGTTCTCCTCCTCCCCTCTTCATCTTTCTTCCTTGCTCTGTTTCATCCCCTCGCTTGCGGAGAGGGAGACGGAACAGGGTAGACCATCAGGTCGTATTTTATCCGCAGGTGAACCTAGCGCCATTTTGGATCGCAACTCCTCGATAAGCAGGACCAGCAACGACATATGTATGCTATTGAAATCGGCGCAAGAAAGCCGGATGACTATCGACCCTCTCTCTCTTCGTCTCTATGCGTTTATGAGTCCGACCCGATCCTCTCGTTGTTTCGCTGGCCGCCGCTACCGTGCAGTTGGCAAATGGTGGTAAAAATTGCCAACATTGTAGCATCCAGTAGCTACAGAGGCACAAGCAGCAGCAAAATGGTAGCGGTGAAGTCGTCAAGTGCTTTATGACCCTGGTTACCGGGAGGGGTGAGACTTGCCCCGCACAACTCCCCTCTCGCTTCTGTGCGTGGCTCACCCATCGGTCAGGCAAACGTGAGATTGTCGACGGGCCACATAAATCTGCTCGAAACCGAGCCCGTAACAGCTCAGCCTGGCTGGACGCAACAGCCGGAAAAGGCAGAAACAGCGTTTATCCGAATCCTTCTGGGTTTGGTTTCTCCCGCTCAGTCGCATCGGGAAGTGATAAGGCAAACAATCGTATTCATGAGAGTTCACAATCCAAAGCTGCGAGACGAGATTCCCGCACGAGCGTTCGTACATGATCTCTCAGCTAGGACCCCACTTTGTTTCTCGGATGCACCGGATATCAGAAGCTCACCTGGAACCGCCGCATGTCTCGTGGGTTTCCCGCATTCTTGAGGCAGTTTTGGTTGCACTTCAGGAAGAACTTCAGGAAGAACCTGCAAATGAATGAGACGGTTAGTTCTTGTGGGATAGATTCTCACAGCTCACGAAAGCCATGATCGGGCATCATCATCCGACGAGTCGGATGGCGAATAGAGATTCAAGATCGAGTGGATTGAGTCGATCGGTCCGATGGCTTTATGATGGCCCCGCACTCGCAGTACTGTGTCTGTGTGGGCGGCGGGCTAGCTGGATGAGTGTGCGTATGTACGTTAGCTAGATATGTTTATGGTAGGCTTGTCTCACGATGTACAAAATGCACAAGGCAAGAGAGATCCCTCCGCCGCTAGCCGATCGGCCACTCAGCGGGCCAACTACCCGACCGAAAGACAGCCCAGGAGCTCGGGCTCTTTGAGTGGTGAGCGTGCAGAAAGCGACGGAGCGGCTCCGCGCTGCTCTAAGCGCAACGTGATCGCTACTATTCAGCCACGTATGGAAGGGGTTATTTTATTGAAAACCAATTTTGATCTCGAATTTCGCAGACTCTCTACACTCAACGCGCGCACACTCGTCCGCTGGCACTCCACGACGAGAGTTACTCAGTTACCCGTTCGGCCATCCACTGCTGCTTCTGAAGAAGTCGGTTCGGCGACGCCACCCGCAGAGCTGTGCGGGAATCACGTACCACCAAGCCTTTATGGCCGAAGAAAGATACAGACACAGAGTTTTCTCGATCTGTTGCAAGTTGAAATATTCTCCGCAACAGCTTCCTCCTCGCTCGCCCCGTTCGCTTTCGGACTCTTTGTTGCTGCCCTGTTCACTGCCACGGGTCGGTATCTGAGTCTTTCGCTTCGATAACCGATCGCGTCGAGCCCGTTCGGAAGAAATTCCGACGTCGGGAAGAGTGCTTCCGCAGCGTTAATCGGTTTCATTGAGGGTGCACGTCGATGAGCAATGCACACATGTTCCATCCATGCCCCGACGGCAGAATGAGAACAAGAACTAAGCTCGCTCACTCCTCCGATTCTCTCTCCTTCTCGCCCTGCTCGCTTCCCTCCGTTTCCCCGGCTCGACCGCTCATCCCCATATTCTGTTCCCCGACACCCTCCGACTCCTCCAGCTTCTCGGATAGAAGGAACTAAGAAGAAGGAATGAGTGAGTCTTTCTCAAAAAGCTCATCTCGTTCCCTTTGGCAGGGATTTGGGAAGATTCGTCGATCCCTCCATCGTCGTCGTCGTCGTCAGCAGTAGTGTGAGGAGCTGGTGTCATGCAGTTCCAGCCAGACGGACGCTCCGTAAATATCCAAAAATCTCTTCGCTATTCCGCGGCCGGGGCTGTATCCAGCGAGAAAAACTTTACGCTGAAGACCGACGCCGAGATGGGAACGAACAAACATATACACGCGCACAAACATCGAGAGACCCCACATTGGAAAAGAAGGCAATGCGAAGAGTGGCCAGACCGGACGGCCTCTTAAGTAGATACGAGGTCCCATCCCGGACAGGCAGCATCGAGCAGAAGGAGAGCAGCTGACTGAACCACCCATCCTGTTCTGGTTGCAGGGTTTTCAACAAGGACGGCGACCGAGAACGGTGCGAGACCGCCTCCCTTTGAAGAATAGGCTTTTCGCATTCTGAATTGGCTTACAGCATCGTCAGCTTCTATGACAGACCGGGAAAAACGAAATAGGCAGCGGGGACCTGCCACAGAGGCGGGGAGCCGGCGGACGGGCGAATGAGCAGCTAAGACACAACACGATTTCAAAATCTCGCGGCGGGTTGCTCGCAAAGCGAATCGCCTCTGCCGAACTCACACGATGCTCTCAAGCTCGGCGGAATACTCCTCAAAGATTCTGCAAGGGAGACGGCCGAACGGTCGCCGTTGTGAAAAACGCATGATCTCATCTTTTCGGGCTTGTGCAGGAGGAGAGCTCTTTGGTTCCTCGGACCTGAGGCCGACCATCACCCCGCGGAACTGATACAGAGGTCGGAGCGCTGGACGTTGGCGTATCCCTTCGATCGCCTAGATCCGCCGAGTCGTAACTGTTGCGGATGCTCACGTGAGCTGAATGTCATCTCCCGGGTCGAGAGTAATTCCACAACGAAACGGTATCAGCAATCGTTGAAATACAGCTCTTTCGCTCGCAACGGGTGATTAAAACGTTCGCTTTGTCGTCTCCCCGCTAGGCGTACCTTATCCGTGATCTGGTGCCCGCACGAAAGCGGAGCGAGGAGCAGAGACAGCGATGTCCGGAATGAGAGACAATTGGACGCAGATAGTGACAGGACCCGAATAGTATCTGGTTGCACGTTCAGAGCCGGGTCAGGCCACTCGGGCGTATGTTGAGCGAGCTCACAGGGTATGAGAAACGCTCGGCGGCAATAAGCAACTCGGCTTCCTTTATGCTGATTTATGTAGCTACTGCTGGCCGTCCATGTGCGGAGCAATACGCCGTCCGTACAGCGTGCCAGCTCAGCGCTGGATGAAGTCCAAGGCATTATACACGTCCGGCCAAGATGCTGATTATGCTGTGCGATGCGAACCCCATGCAACTGAGAACCCATGGGGAGGGAGGGAGCTTGAAGAGGGGAGGTCAGCGGTCAACCTCGTTGACAGTGAACGTTGAAACATCCCAGTGACGTCACCGCACGATCGACCTCCCGTCACGTTCATTCGATGGACGTTTGGGAAGAATTCGATCGGTGGTGTCCGCGCACCGGAATGAAGAAGCGCCGCTCGCGAATGCCACCGCCGCGACTGTTGACATTGCCAACAACCAACCCCAGCATGAGAAGAGTGCTAGGATACCTTACAAATTGGATTTCGGATTTTCTTCTTCTTCACGTTACTTCCTACTACTATAAAGACACCAGTGAGTGAGTGAGTCAGGATCTCGCTCTGTCCAAACTTTCGCTCGTCGCGTGACAAAAAAATGAGAAACCCCCCTGTACTCGTCGCGCAGGTTGTTCCGGATCGGGCAAACCGATTAATGACAGAGTTTTTCGTTCGGTTCTCCTCTGTCGGACTCGAGGAAGAGTAATCAAATCTTCTCAACAGCTCACGCTCGAACAAAACCACGGTACAGGTAGCTCGATTGATTGAAGCGACAAAATATTTCCGTTCGGTCATAGCTCATCTCCGAGGGAGATGAGAGACTCTAACCTCAGTCAGAAGAGTCCGTTGCCCAGGAGACCGGTGACCTTCTGGGGAATCCGGGGAAGTAACGTTTCCGAAATTCGAGGAAAGGCTACTCCGAATCTCAGACCACGGCCAGCAGCTTGATCACAGTTCTCCGCGTGTGTTGTGAGCCGTAATTGCTGCCCAAGATTCTGCTTCATTACAACGAGTACAGCGCGTGTTCAAGTATTTGCAAGAGGGGTGTGCATGGCATTGAGAATAGGTCCTCCGCTATCGAACACGAGTACTCGGCAGCGTGTTCGGCTGCCTTCTCAGTCGCTCGGTTGGAGAGCCTCGCAAATGAGGCCGTGTTTGTCGACGGTGGTTTTTATAGCTCCAGAGCCGCCGCTTACGCCAACAACGAGAATTGGGTAGAAGAGCAAAGAGAGTGTTGTACGATGCGACTTAACTCCAAGCGGAGGCTTCCTCGTCTCTGAATTAACACTATTTGCCCTTGACGGCCGCCGAACGCCAGTGAGAGGAACGAGCCGAACGGGATTTGTTCAGCGAGCTTTTCCCCATCCCACGGCCCGGGAGTGTCTCTGGGTCCCGAAACACACGAGTTGTGAAACGCACTCGACTCATCGAAAAGCCGTCATTCTTGTACATTGAGCAGAGTAATAAGTTTGGCTAACCACCGCTCCGGTCTCACCGAGATCATCGCGGCTTGTGGACGCACTCCCCGTCTGCTCAGCTCCGCTCTCGGTTCCTCCGGTCGTTGCCAGCCCCTCCTTCCTCGCGCGATGACCACTTCACGTCGTGTTTAAAAATTCATGCCATCTTTGGAAGGTGTTCCTCAGAAGGCAGCTGCTCCCCCCTCTTTCATCCGTCGAAAACCGAGCAAGCAGGAATTATTTTACGATCGTCCGCAGTCGGCCGCCTCGGGCCAGACCACGTGTTTTCGATATGCGCCAAAGCGTCTCCATGTTTTCCGAACTTGATGCACTACGCAGTTTACACTTCGTGATTGACTGTTCGACGCTTCCTTTCAAACGCCTCAGTTTCCAGCGCTGGCTTAGTGGATAGGCTTGACAGGAAGCCGGACTGATGTTTCTCAAACCGAAGATCCCGGACTCTAAGGGGAACAGCTTGACGGGGGGGAGGGGGGGGGGGGGGATAACGAGACCAACAACCGAGGCCCCCCGATTTTCCCAGACATCGATCCCGTTATCGTTGAACATGGAAACGTGGAGCGCGCTCTCGACGAGGAATTGCCGCACTGGTCAGGAGTTCAGAATTGTTTCCACTTCCCCGTGGTCGACCGTGTTTTCCTCGACTGCGAATTCGCGGAGTAGCGCAAGCTCTCGCAGTCAAGACTGGGGGAAACATTTCAAGACCTTCGGGGAGCGCGCGGGGAGCTCAACATTTCCTCTGAATATTCCTTTGTCGAGTTATCATCAGAGATCATCATGGTCTAAGTCAGCCTCGGATGCTACCGGAAGACATAATTCATCGATAACCAGCGAGTCGCCAGCCAACTGAATCCGTTGATCGAGTGCTCCGACGAGCCGTGAATCGATCAGCTGTGGGAGCGGAATGCGGGTCACAAGGCCACAAGACAACGGCGACTCTTCCAAGATAGCACGCCGAGCGGTTCCCTCTGGACTTTCAGGTCTGGGGCTCACTGAGTGTCAGGCAGGCAGGCTCCTTGCCAGCAAGGCAGCCCGCTAGCTCACAGGAGAGGGCCCAGCGGAGCGAAGGGAACCTCTAAGGATATTGGTCTCACGAGGGCAATTGCTAGCCTGTTTTATGACCGTCTCACTCGCTATATATGGTAACACATTGCTGCAGATCAAGAAGAGTTATTGGCTAAAACGCTGCCTTCTCCTTGCCGGTCGGTGGCTGGCTGGCTGGTCGTCCGGCCTGCCAGCACTGCGCGGCGATATCATACCTCCGCCCCCTCGCATAGCTTCCCGTTTTCCACCCCCGAACGCAGTTCTTCCTCTGGTCCCTGTCCGCTTCTCCCCCTTCTCGTCGACCGTCGGCGGCTTGAGCGAGCGATGGACGAGCGGGCGGGCGGGCGGTCGGTCGGACGGTCGATCGGCTCGAGTCCCTCTCTTTACCAAGCCTGATTATGATGCTCTCTCCGGACTAAACCTCAGACATAGCAATAAACACGCAATGATGTTTCGAGATTCTAGCA